>BGPR01035876.1:0-15759 GCA_013235015.1 Araneus ventricosus | reverse complement strand
CAGTGGCCATCATTTGAAATATGAAATGGACATCATTTGCAATATGTGATTTTCGCTCATTAATATCATTGAATGCTCAGTGGACATCATTTGAAATATGAAACGGATATCATTTGCAATATGAGATTTTCCGTTCACGAATACCATTGAAAGACACCATTTGAAATATGGTTTGGAACACTATTTGAAATATAGTTTGTTTGTTGCGGATTTTATGGCACAACAGCCATATTAAGCTATACTGCGACAAACCTTGGTAAAAAAAACATCTAAAATCAAATATTAATAAAACCAAAGCAATGGCCTTTCCAAGAAAAAGTAAAGATTTTGTGATCATTTCAAAAACATACTATTCTTCTGTCTGACCCTGTATTACTCCTTCAGTAATATTTTGAGACAAAAAGATTACGTCACACTTTAATCTAATCCCGTTTCCACACGTGTTCAGTTAGCGACAACTACTATCACAAACGCTCCAGATAAATAACTGATAAAAACAACGTTCGTACATGAAGAATAATTTAGATAATCTCACAACAGATACGAGTTTTTAAAAAATCAGGTGTATAAAAAAAACTTTGTTTAATTCTGGATACATTGTGTAAGTGTCCTCTCTTACACAATATGACGCTTTTTGGGTTAGTTTTCGAAGCTAAGTGAAGAAAATCAAGTATGTTTTTTGTACCTCTTTTCCTTGATTGATTGGGTTCAGAATGTGGCATAAATCTGGAGTTTTTGTGTCAAGATAAGATATTGAATTTCATTTTTGTAGCTTGTTGCGTGATTGAGTTATCGTGTTCATGTATACACTAATAGACAGACCGACAGATAGTCAACTATTCGGTGGATCAAGTACAAAATCTGACACAGAATTCTGCTTTCACATATCACAAATCAAAGTGCAAAAGGTCGTACATCAAAAATTAACTGTGGTTGAAATCCTCTAGCCGTTAGCCCTTTCATATCGCCATATAGATGCCCAGGACCGGATTGCTAAATAAGTAGGCAACTGCCTATGGGCTCCAAAACTTTTGGGAGCGCAGAGGTAGTATTTTCAGGGTAATATAATTTTGTGCCTACATTTTATTTACAATGTCCATGTACTCAAACATATTCAAATTAAAATGAAGTATTGCTTAAATTTCAGAAGATTATTTTAGAATTTTTTCCTTTTTTTAAAATTTGCTTGCAGATGAATGTGGTCCAATTTTTTTCGCAGTTGGCTGACTAATTCACAAGTCAACAGCTCTGGAAAGCTTTGTACTAGAACATTAAGATTCTGTCAAAAATGTTTTGTAAATTTTTAAATGTTAAATTTATGTTTAACGTTAGTTTTAAATTTTCTATACGCCATTTAATTTTTTAAGTTTTTTTTATAAGAAAACAAACTCTCTTGATGGTGATCCGCAATTTAAATGTTTTGTTATTTCAGTTTGTCATTATATGTGTTACTTAAAAACTTGAATATATAGAGATTAATTAAAATCAATAAAAAATATATTGTTTTGAAAATTGAGGAGGGGAAAGGGCCCCCTAAAATAACATTGCCTAAGGGCCCCAGCAGGGCTTAATCGGGCCTTGAAGACATCACGTCGACAATGCCAAAAACCAGAGTGGCTGCTGTAGTGCACAGTGCAATGAAGCTGTCGTAGTTAAAGAATGACTGCTTAAAGTTTAAAAGAATTTTCATGCTTGCCAGAGAAATCATAGATTTTTTTAAGTTTTCGAAACTTCATAGATAGTGCAAAACATTTCATAGGTGTGTACGTAGGTGAACAGAGCAAAGATAACCTTTGAAAATTCGAAAATTTAAAAATAAATCTATAAATTTTCTGATAAAAATGAAATAAAAATTCTTTTAAACTTTAAGCAATTAGTCTTTAACTATGATAGCTTCACTGCATTGCCTACCTTAGCCCAGCCGTCTTGACTTTTGGCATTGACCTCTTTGACATCCGTTGTCAAAATAAAGGCGTACCGTCTAATGGATTTCAACCAAATAAAATATTTGATATACAACCTTTGCACTTTGAGTGGCGATACCCAGATGAGATTCGTAATCAACGAGCGTTTGGCACAATATGGCCGAGTCTGGCTCCTGCTCCATAAAATGCTTCAAATCTATCAATTGGCAAACATTTCATTGTTCAAATTTGAATTTCTTAAAATACAAAGAATGGTTTCCTCTTATTTGGAATTACCACAGACTAATTCAGTACAGAAAACTTCCTTATTAGTCTTAGACTTGTTATGCCATCCTATATAGTGTTTCTCTTCCCCACAGGCCTATCTGAAGACTTACTCCTTCGTGGATAGGCTGGGTTGGTGCGAGTTTTAAATAAATACAGAAGACTAAATATATAACTTCTTTTAACCGTTTTAGAAGAGTGACAAAATCTTTACTCCTGCCGAAAAGCTATCTCATTTTACCTGCCTGCGACATTTTACACTTTGAGTGGTGATATCTTCAGTTGGCGACTACTTCTATCAAGAAAAAGAGAGAGAGAACGCTCCAGATAAACAACTGACAAAATCTACGTTCGTACATCAAGAATAATTTATACAATCTCACAGCAGATACGAATCTTTAAAAAAAATCTGGTGTTTACAAAAGTTTCTGTTTAATTCTGGAAACTCTGCGAAGACCCATAAATCTGCAGCGACAGAAGACATCCGTATGCAAACTCGTGAGCAGCATCTCAAGAAGCTTCCGAAAAACCCGCCTACATCGCTTTCCCAATGGCAGCAGATAAAGCGGATATATCCCGCTTTATCAGTGAAATGCTTGCTTGCTCTACAATAAAAAAAGGACAGATTGTGAGAAACGATATGCTATTATAAGCAAGTTCTGCGAGGGTGTGCCTCTCGCTACCAATGTTATGATACAGCTCAAACACAAAGAACAGAGCTATACGTGTGTGAAGAATTTAAAGCAGTTGCTGCATAAAATTAAATTTCGCTGTTTTTGATGAGAAAAACAATTATAGTGGAACTTTTCTTCAATTTCAAAGCGGGAATGTTTGCCGGAGGTGAAGGCTTTGTTTGATTCTAGAACTGAATCAACAGCAAATAAGGATACAAATATTTACGATTCGTTAGCATTACGATGAACGATCTGACCAATCAGTGGCCTACTGGTTATGATAAGATATGACTGAGGAAGCTGAATCGGAGGAAGGTCTTCGGTTCAGTGGCGTAGCGAAAGTAAGTGGCGTCGGGGGTATAATATTTATTTTCCCCCAGCCTTCATAGTTGACTTACAAGGGCAACACCAGGTACATGGGTCATCGATTTTTTTCAAATTCTGTACAACTGTAGCAGTGCCTTAGGACAGCGGTTCCCAAACTTTTTGATTATGCGGACCACCTGTAGTTTAAAAAATATTTTTAGGCCCACTAGCTAAATATACAAGTAAAAAAAATGCATATACATGTACATTATAGGCACGTATAAGTCAGTCTAAATAAATCAGCACGTATAAGTCAGCTTGCTGTAAAAGAATTACAAATATATTGATTATAAAGCAAAAAACTTAATTGTTATTATTTAATCGTCGCAATGTAAGAAAACTCAAAATCAAGCGGTCAAGTTTCAAAATAAAGCTTAATAGAATTTTTGACGTTGTTTGTCCTCTATGAGAGAGTCTTTATCTGTATTAAAACTTGACAGTTTCAGCCTCAAGTCACTTTCTACTGTCAGTTTGTTTCTGTGCTTACGTTTCAACAATACTAAAGTTGAGAAAGCACGTTAGCACAGATAAGTGCTCGAGAACCCCATGAAGTGTCTCATTGTAAGTTTGGCAATTGCTGGATACTGTTGCCAAACATTTATTCGGAACGTGAATACTGATGTTGTTCTGAAAAACTATTTTAGAATCTGGTCACACGATAGTTCATTTGATTGTACTTACTGTTTTTTTATATAGTCTTCAAAAGGATTTCTGATCCACTGGTTCTCGTCTTCAATTTTCGGAAAGTAGCACCTAAAACAAAAGCCTACTAACTCCCATAACTGCAAGTCTTGACTAACGTTCCGCGGCCCACAAATGGGCCGCGGCTCATGGGTTGGGAACCACTGCCTTAGGACAATACAACATGCAAGCCACAAGTTCTACAATTCAGTAATTTTTGAGAAAATCCATCGAAAACTTTAGAGGATAGAATATCAACCAGTTCGCTGCAAATTAGTGCGAGATGACGGCGGTCTAGGGTTAGCTTCAGAGCTCCGTAATTCCTGCATCGCCGGATCGAGCCCCACACTGAACGCTTTTTTAATACCATTTAAATATTTTATAACGAATAATAACGTTTATACGCATGGATATTTACTGAACTTTCAAAAGCGTTTAGTAATTCTATCTTTTCGTAAAATAAAAACTTATTTTTTTATTATAACTTTATTCATCACATTATATGAGTCGTAATTAATATCAGCCAATTCGCTGCAGCTGTACTGATGAGATGGCGGCTTATAATGCGATGAATAAAATTATAATAAAAAATAAATTTTTATCTTGCAAAAAATTAGCAGAATTACTAAACGCTGTTGAAAGTTCAATACATATCCATGTTATAAAATATTTAAACGATAGGTTGAAAAAAAGTTCAGCGTGGGACTCGATCCGGCGATCCAAACAATTACGAAGCTCTAATTTGAAAAAAAAAATCGGTGACCCATGTACCTGGCGTTGCTCTTGTTAGTAAGTGTAAAAGGCGGCTGAAGCACGGTATTATTTTCCCACCTCCTCACAGTGGTGTAGCAAAGGTAAGTGGCACCTGGGACATAATATCATAATTGCAAAGAGGAGTTTTTCGGACTCGGGAGTTTTTAAATCAAAATCTCGCAGTCGATCTTTAGACAAGAATACTTTCTTGTTATTGCAAAAAATAAGAACGACAAACAATCTTTCAAAACCTATACATACTACAGTTTGAAAAGGCTAAAACAGAAGTTTCAAGCCCAGGAGTTCATCTTTCAGTTGTTTCTGGTTTCCCTTTCCTCGACCATTTTACGCAACGCTACCGAAAACCAGTTTCTACAGAAGCACAAACAATAAAACTGCGACACATCGCCAACAATCGCAGCATCAAAAAACTCGTCGCCGCCACCTGTGTCTTATGATTCACCAACGATTCCCAGACATATACCCGTTATCGAGGTGGACAGGATATCCCCAGAACGGGAGAATCATCACTCGGAGAAGAAGAGGAATAGAGACTGGGGACTAAAACATTTTAGAGATGGAAGAGCTAAATCTCGCCAATTACAGCAATTCAAGAATTATTTGATAGCCACACTATAGCTAAAACATTTTCTCTTTCTTCTAAGCTATATAATAACTAAGGAGGATATGCAGTTCAATCGGGTTATAAAATCGAGACTATCACCAGGATACGAGGCCTCGAGGATTTGTGAGATTTGTTTATTTATAATTACACACCTCAACAGTTTAGTATTATGTACTGTGTAATTAGATGTCCCCCCTCTGTTTTGAGAATGTGTTGTATTGATTCAACTAATTGCCCATAGAACACTTCAGATGTTAATGGTTTAGTTTAATTGAGTTATATTAACGTTCCGTTTTGAAGCAACACGGTGGTTATCCAGATGTTAATGAGTTACAGGTTATTTTTGTATCGAATGATAACATCTATGAATGACTTAATTTTAGATTATAAGCGTAAAAATGCCATAATTCGTTGCATTAATTGAGCTCGGGCTTCACTATTAACCCTTTGCAGTTCACTACATGTTTCGTTTTGATAATTACTAAATTTATTTTTAAAATGAGTATTAGACATGTAAGACTGATCGTAAAAATGTAAAGGAAAAAAATTTAGCATTTATTATTTTCAAGAAACTTTTGGATTCACAGTGAAACCAATGAACGGTAACGGGCTATTTTTCCTTCGAATAAATTACCATCGACATGCAATTTAAAATACGTATTTAATTTACAAGTATATGTGAGTATTCATGATATTCAACATTTATAAAATTCAATATTACTTTCGAAGATTCAATTTTAAAAAAAATATCAATTTGTGCAAGAACCCTCATCATTTTGTTTCTCCTAGAGATCGAAAGCAATTCGGCTCTTGAAAAGCCGATATCTTTGCGAATACTAACATTATTGAACTGGAATTTTTATATAAGTTGGCCTATACATCGGGCTCTTAAGTTATGAAAGAAAAATTACGCTACATTTCACCCACGCTCAGTAAAAAAATGCTCAATGTGTGGTTTCACCGTGAAACCAATGGCCAATAAAGGGTTAGGGGTTAAAGCACATCATTAAAAAGGCAAGGATATCAAAACTCTTTTTGCAAATGGTGCTAAAAAATATGTTTCATTAATTTAACAGAAAATTCCTTCCATCTGGCTGTCTAAAAATTAAGCTACCTACCGCGACCGTTTAATCGTCCAACGCCAACTGTTTATTTAGGTGATCAAACAGCCGATATTACCACCTCTCTTCTTATTTGACAGGAAATCGGTTCTTGATGCACAAGTGGAGAAATCTCCTCTTGTGTACTTTCGGAAAAATATCTTCTCCGAGGGCGGAAGCGTGTTTGATGGGAACATCAAACAAAGAATTTATTGTCTCTCCTTTTGCGTTCAAAGAGGAAGAGATTAAACAAATACGCGCATCGAGATGGGCCAAAATATAAATATTCTTCGTGTAGTTCGAGAGAGATAGAAAGTGAATTTTGTTCTGTATGTTAGTTTTTCATAATGTTGATAAATTTTGTCAAAGCATGCAGGGAGCTATTTTAATCTCGTAACTTTTATATTACTTGCTTTAAAAATATTTGCATTGCTGATTATTGTAGAGGTTTTTTAATTAATTGTAAATCATTTTATTTTTTCTGTCAATTGATCATTGTGTAATGCAATGTACAGAGCAAATATTTTCTTTAAATAATAATTAAATAACAGTCTTCACAAATCGTGAACCAACATAACAGTCTTCACAAAAACTGTTATGTTGGTTCACGATGTTAGATCACAGTTCAGTTTCAACTGATCACTTTTTATATCGTTTTGTATACATATGGAAATCTTATATTTTCAATTTGACATGATTTACAATTTTTCTGGCGCAGTATGGTCAACTTCATGGCTCTTGCGCCAAAAAAAAACCCCAACACAACCAAACCACGATGTTACGGAAGTTATATCCTGATGTTGCGTTACGGTGAAATCTGGCGTTACAAGTTATGTGACGATGAAATTTGGCATTACGAGTTAAGTGACGATGGAATTTGGCACAATGTTTCTATACTAGAATTGTACAAACGAATAAACCTGCAACGAGTAGATTGCCTGTCTGTCTTTCTGCCCGAGTGTATATTGTTACAAAAATCGTATGGTAGATGTACGTGAATGCAGTCCAACAGGCAGGATAATGGAGAACGACGCTTTATTCACGAATATTCCGAAAAACACAAAGCGCAGGTAACAGGAAAACACAGCACTTGAACAAATTAACAACACCAGGAGACAGAAGGCCGTCCCATGCCCCCGTGTCTGGTGCCATTACGGCAACCGAACCGGTTAAATGGACATAGGACAACACCAGAAGATAGCAAACCACGAACAATAAAAGTAATGACACGAACAATAGCGCTCAGATGCTAACAGCTGACTAACTCGCAAAGCCAACAAGTATCCGAAGATGTTCAAAGACGATTAAACACGTTCTCCGTCAATCCGTACTGCCGCATATTTATAGTCTTCATGACGAGGAGTGATGTCACATGGAAATCTCTGGAGAAATCCGGATCTCGGCTCCTATGAGAGATATCGCGAAAATTCTAGCATTTTTGAGTTTCTTCGTTTTGTCGATATAATGGCCGCCAAGTTTGGGGTTATTGGGTGACCTACCTCGATAGTTAGTAAGAACCTCTGTAAATGTCTCTTACCAGCCATAAGACTATTATTGCTGAGAAGCGACATTCCATGCTCGTAACAATATGAACACGATAACTCAAAAACACAACAAGCTACATAGATGAAACTTGTTATGATATCTTGACGCCAAAATTGTTGATCTATATCGTATTTTGTAACCAAATGGTAATAAGAAGAGGTCCAAAACACACACTTTATTTTCTCCACTATACTACGTAGTTAAACACAAAACGAGCCATATTTTGTATGAGTAAGCCGAGGGAAGAAAACTCCCGCTAATTTTATTATTATTATAAAATTAATTTCAAATACATGCTCTCCTTTGGGAATTGGGAAAATGTTTTTGCAACCGAAATGGTGTCATCAACGAAGAAATCTCTGCTTTAAATACTGAAGTTAACGTTCTAAATATCTCCGAAAGAAATCGTCACAGCTATCAGCAAAAATTTCGCCTTACAAATAGGAGCCTCTTAAAAAAATGCAACAATTTCCTTATAGCCTAGTATGACTGTAACATAAAACAAAATCTCTCTTTCATCATTATTTCCTTCAAGAGACACATCAGAACAACTGACAATTAGATTTCATTAATGGATCGGATCGCAGAAGAGGTATAATCAGGGAGATAGTTGGAAGGAAAGAAATGATTGGAAAACGCGTACGAAGCAGGATCTCGTAGTCAAGCATGACGGGTTAAATGGTAACGGTGTGTTGAAGGATTTGCTGTGGTTTCGTACGGCTTAATCACCGGCCGATCAGTAATTGAGGCTCGATTTGTTTTGGAGGAAAAAGACGTCTCCTTAAAAAAAGCTGATACCCGATGATTGCAAATGCGGGATGCAATTTTGTACCTGTTCGGTTTGCGCAAATTGAGCAATTTTTTTGCCAGCATCATTCAGTTCCTATTAATAACAATAAGGGCTGAATTTATTCATTTGTTCGTGAGAATGAGATGTACGAGGGGACCGAAGAATTTACATAAGGGTTCTGAAACATGAGTTTCGACCAGTGGCTGCTCGTGCAGTGTAATGTGCTGTAACATTTAACCCTGCATTAGTGTGGAGGGGTACTTCAGCACACCAACACTACCATTTGCAATCTATATATATATATATATATAATTCAGTAGATTTTTTTATATACACTTACTTACAAGCAGTACGCGCCATAGAAGTAGTATCCTATGGAACGCGCATCCTTTAGTTGACGAGTAGGCCAACATAACCCACGTGACTCGTTCCGAAATTGAGCTATATTTGGCGCGTTATGAAAAAGATTGTTTCCTTGGCGCGTTGATCTCGATTCACGCGGCTCAAAAATCACATGGGAAGAGTTAAATCTTAAATGTACGAATATCTTTAAGCTATTTTTTGGTACATATAATATGTATTTGCGTTGTATTTCTTTCTATTTTCCGGCTGAAATGGAAATTGTCCTTGACGCAAAATACTTGCAATTTTAATTCTCGTACTTAATTCTTTCATAAAATATTTATTTGGTTATATTTTCCGTTATTACAATTTTGAATTACAATGCTGCTGGCTTAAAATAATCTTTTTTCAGAATATATCACTCGTGAAATGTATAAACTTGTTATTTCAGTATTTTAGTTCCTTTAGAATTTACGTTTATTTTTTTAAAGATAAGATAAGATTTAATAAGATGATATACAATTTACCTTTTTACTATTATATTGACACCGTAACAAATGTTTCCTGTACTGAACAGATTTCAATACTTAAAATAATAGGGGGTTAACCATTGTACCCCGCTCTCCCCTAACTACAAAATTAAAAATAATAACATTTATGTATGTGATTTTTTTACAAACTATTAGACAAAGTTTAAATCACGAGTTTATGCTTTACAAACAAATTTTTATTTCAATTCGTGATGAAATCTTTTACATGACAAGCTCACACTGACGTCGCCAAAATGAGCGCCAATTTTCATTTAAATTGATCTTAAAGATAAAATAATATGGAAAGATATACAAAAATAATAAAATTTATTTAGCAATGAAACGTTACTGGTCCTCCCTTAACGAATTTCTCGTTACATCCAAATGCACAGCAGAATTTTACCATTTTTTACAAATTACGGCAGCTCTTCAAGAACGATTCCCATAGAATAACATTGAAAGTTCACTGGGGACGGATGGTCAGAGTCTACGAGTCACGTGATAAAAACCAGTTTTATCTTGGCGTCAGCTCGTTCGTAGCTATGCGCATTCCATAGATAGTAGTTCTATGGTACGCGCACGGCTTCAACAAAATGAAAAATTGAAAAAAGGCCCACAATGACACGACAAAATTTTGAAAACAAAATTGATTTCCCGCTTACTTTTCCCCCTCGATAATGACATTTCAACTGTAGGAAAACGGTACGGAATACGTTAATACAAAACAATATTAAAAAATTGCAACTTGAAAATGATTATTATACAGCAAGGAAAATATGCGAGACAAATAAACACGTTAAGACGCTGCCGAAAATAATTATCGGTCATGCAGTTAAAGGTTATGACGTCTCACCTTCAGCCAATGAAATTGCAACAATGTATGCTGGGAAGTTTCCGGAGAAAGTCTCGCGGGAGAAAGCTCGCTAGAGAAAAATCTCTTTGAACTGACAAGGGAAAATTTAATTAAAAAAAAGATGGGAAAAGATATTTTAACCGTTCTTATTTTAAATCAGACAGAAATGTTCCAGTTATAAGCTGAAAAAAATTGAATTTGATAGCGCTAATAGAACGTTGAATGCTAGAATATAAAGAAATCCGAATGAAAAATTTACATAAAAGTGACATTTTTTTAAAAATTTCTCCAACTTCAGTACATTACGCTAGACGTTCGAAACAAACTTCATTAGAACGGAAATCGTTTGCTCTTTCCGATGGTGTATCTAATTTTTTCGTACAATTATTCGAAAGCATCCTATTGAGAAATTAGTGCGAAAAATCATCCAAAACAACACAAAACATTAAATAAAAAAATTTCTAGATTAAATTTTAAAAATCCGACTTCGAGGTGCATTCAGTCACCATTACGACTACCTAGGTGCCAATGGCTTTTCATGGCTGTAAGTACCATAGATCTGTCTGGACATCGCGCTCACACATGCAGACACGCACGCACGCACACAAACATTTCCTTTTATAAGTAGAGATTTACTTTTGCTGTTACCCCGACTCGCTAACGGCGCAAGAAAAATAGCCAGCTCTAATGCAAGATAAATCCTTCATAATGTAGTATTATATAGTATTTTCAGCACTTTTATCAACTGAAACCATTGGAATTATCATTGGTTGCAGGTACTGCAAATACGGGGGGAAAATGAGTAATTTTTTCCGTTATAGCTGTGATATTTTGAAACGGGAATATAATGATATTTTTAAGAGGTTCTGTTCTTTGGAACTACTTGTGTTTTATCAAAAGTCAGGGCTTCTGAAATTATAAATCATGACCCGAAGTAGGATCTAACATAGTAATATTGGGGCACAAATTCTGAAAGAGTCTTATACCAGATTTTTCCACAGCATGATTTATGCAGCAAGTTCTTCCACTACAGAGGTAGGAGCGTTAATTGGATAATGATACTAGTTGTTTAATATTGCACTCAAACAGTGGAGGATAGTCAACTCAGAAACAAGCATTGCTGCAAAAGTTGTATAGACTTAAGTTGCAGTTAATTTTCTGCTGATTATTTTGGTATAAAATGATGATATGCTAAAAATTGATAAATTTTGAGTTATAAGCAAAAAAACTGGGGAAATGTTTTTTCATGTTTTTTGACTATAATTAAAATTCCAACAAAAATTATTGGTGGCAAACCTCAGATTCGTAATCAGTACCCGAAAAAACATAAAGAAGCAAAAGAAATTACAACTCCTGCAGAATTGGATTTAAAAAAAACTATTTAACTATTGAGAAAAAGCGGAAAAAAGCCAAATGAAGAGTCGCACCAATCGTGAGCTGGGAAAAATGCAGCTCAAATGAATGCAATTTTAAGCAGAGAAAGGGCTGTTTTTCTCCCGCTTCGCGTTGATCATTGCATTAATTACGGATCCTGAGGAGGAGCAAAAGCTTTGGTCTGTATGTCTCTTAATTTTTGATTGATTTTCTGCTTTCCTTTTACATTTTTTATTACTTTTTCGCCATTGTCGTTGATCACTGAATTCTCAAAATGGAAAAGTAAGCCAATTAGAATAAAAACGAAAATACAATCTTTTAAAATAATTGCACAGCAATGCAGCTCTTATGGACGGGCCGCCACTGCTCTCAGACAACCGAGAACTTGGTTCTGTGCTGACTTCTCATCAACTTACTCGCGGTGTCGTCCAAGGTAAGTGCCATACCCAAGTAGACAACACTAGACCCTTTGATATACGTAGTTCACTGCCTGACAGAAACCAAAACCCACAGACAATTATGTCATACAAAATGCTTCCAATAAGAAAAAAAAATCAAAAAGGGGTCGCTAACATAAAAAAGAAAAATACCAAATAGAGAAACAAATGGCCTCCACAGCGAAGAATAAAAACTTTCCACGATGGCCACTTCCAGGTCTGGCAAGTGGACTCTGATGACCGTTGGACACGCCATCCCTCGGTGACACGTGCCTCGTATTTCACGGGCAGAAAGTGGAGCACACAGGAACCGGCCGTTTATCTCCCGCGCCAAGCATCGGAAATAATGAGCCGTGCCATTATCTATGGGCGGCCGGCGCTCCCCAACTATCTATCAGCTCCTTCCGACTCGGAGGGAGGTATTTTTAGGCAGCGCATAGGCCCGAACCTTGGCCCGCCTCTTTGCATAACGGAAGTCGTACAGAAGCTGATTGCGATTATCTAACACTCCGCGGCTTCCGAAATGCCTCTCCACTATAAATAAACAAACAAACACGATAACGCACCTATACAGGGGATTGGTATGATCATGTGAAGGATGCGGTTATTGCAACGCGATTTAGTAATTATTGATTAACCTGTTAACTGGGGTGTAACGTAGTGACTAAATACAGCTTGGTGTGATGTTTACTGGTGTGCTGATCCCAGTCAAAGAAGACCAAAGGAATGTATTACTGGTTTATTTACATCTGATTAACTTCAGTATATATGTACTACATCTACACTTTTGTGAATTATTCACAACAATGATTTCTCTAAACTACATCACATGCATTCTTTTTTCCGTCGACCACCGTCTCCCTCTCTCCTTTCCGTCCACCACCGGGGCCGCGGTGGCCTAGTGGCAAGGTCCCGACCCCGGGTCCGAAGGGTCGCAGGCCCGAAACCCGATTCCACCGAAGATCCGCCGTGTATGGGGCCTGTTACACGCTAAATCATACGTAGTGACCAAACGCCCTCCCGTTGGTGTGGCGCGGAAGTTTGGAGAGGTGGTCATCTGACCGCGATTCAAAATTACGAGGTCCGTCCCTAAATAGCCCTCGTGCTGCTTCAAAACGGGACGTTAATATAACCTAACCTAACTGTCCACCACCCTCGGTGTCATCCGGGGCTCTGCTCTGCTATGGCCACTCAACTCTCCGTTCTACACCCTTCTTTTCTTTCCCCCGTCTTAAAGTGGGGTCGGAGAAATTTCGTTTCCTGGGTTGCAGTTCGAAGATGCCACAGGGGTATTAACTTTTATTCAATTCATTTCACAATTAAATATTTCGTCATACCCGGTAACCCAATAATATAGAAGAATGTTTTGTGATAGTCGCTTCATGTTAGTAATGATTCAACTTACCCCGCAGTCGGGACAGGTTGGGCCAAGCGACTTGGTGCCAGTTTGAGGTTTTAAATTAATACTGATAGTTATATTCAAATTTTACTACTGCTAATTATTTCTGAAGGCACATTAATAGTGTCAGCTTAAAAATTTTTAAAAAATTGAATTCCCTTTTTAAAAAATTCTTAGAAGAAAAAATGGCCCAACTAGCCCCGGTCTACCCAATTTATCGAAAATATAAGTTGGTACTCCAAGAAGAAGAATACAAGTAGTAACACCTACGGCGACAGGACAATTTTTGTGAACTAACTCGTAAAATAAATCCGAAAGGTAAAATTTCTATATATTTTCAAACTTCTCTTCTTGGCCTCTTTCTTTACCTAAAGTGTCTCCCAGTCCACTCTATCCTCATCTAATGAGGATAGAGTGGACTGGGTAACGCTTACATCGGTAACGCTTACATCATTTTCCGGCTGTTACATAGTGTTTCTCCGAAATATGAGAGCCAATGACAATTGTTTTGGATGGATTATGTAAAAGTCACACTAAACTACAGTAGACTCCTGTATTAAGAGGTTAAAAAGTCACGCTTTCTATGAATCCGCGGTATAGGAAATAGTGCAGTACGGCAAATTTAGTTACAACCGATGACGTACGTCTCTTTCAAAGCCAGTATTCTGCGTATTCAGCTGGTCGTTATGTGGTCAAATTCGCGGATTCGATTTCTGTTCCAAATCAGTTGACTCTTGAGACGTCAAGAATGTTAGCACCTATGTTATAACTGATTATACGGATGTTAAAAATCATTGAGGACGTTTTAGGCAACTGACACTTTTGACAAAATTAAGTTTGTGGCATGGATGGAACGTTTCAAGATCGCCGCTCGCTCGTTTAGAAAGACAAGCCGTGTTTCAAAAACAACAGCAGCCTGTACAGCAATCCTGACAATGGACTCGTCTCCGGGACCAGGGGCGAGGTGTCCCGTAATCAAGAAGAAGCCTGTACAGCAGCGTTCTAATGAATGGTTTACGTACTCTGGAGAACGGGGCAATTTTACCCATTGGGCTAATTGGCCTGTAGCCCAGGGGCGTCATTGATCCAAAAGCGATAGCAAATTAACTATATTGCTTTTATTTTAATGTTGAACCAAAAATGTATTTAATTATAATTTTAAATATGAAAAGGCGCGATTTGCCAAATTGTAAGATGTTAATTAGAACATGTAGTTTTTTCGTCTTTTTTGTGCTCAATTATTTTGTGAGGTTGATATTTTGTTTTGGGGGATGAGGGGGCTTACGCGCTCATATTCCAAGTTACGGTTCTGACGGACGCCATATTACTCTAGCCCAGGATGCTCAAATTTGTTAAAACGGCCCTGCTGGAGAAAGCTCCACCACGTTTCACGAATGGTTTAACACTAAGAAACAAACTCCACAGAAGATAAACATCACAGTTAATATTTTGAATTAATGTGTTGTTCCTCCCCCCCTACCTTATCCCTTTGTGGCTCAGTGTGCCAGCTGATGGCACACCTAATTTCACTCGCTTCTCAACCATTAAATTCAACTATAAATGGAAAATAATAGGTTTAGGATAGGGTGAATAGTACTCCTTTTAGAATGTATATAGCAGCCTTATGAAATTTCCTTTCGGAATGAGAATTATTTGAGACAAGAAATTTTTTCCGTTCTGGACGTTTACAATTTTAGCAAATTTAACTCGAAAATTTTCCTCCAATATTCTTGAAGTTTTAATTTGTGATTTTCTGCAAGATTAAATATATTTTTTGAGTGTATCAAGGTGGCTGTATCTAAGGGGGTTCTCATATGAGGGGGCTGACCTCAAAAGTGGGCAACCCCCCGGAATGAAATAGGTATTTAAAAAATGTAGATTCTCTGTCCAGACAATAAAAGAAACCCATTCATGATGTTTTTTCATCCTATTTCAAAAAATTTAATGTCTTGCGCCGCAAAGGGTTAAAGCAGGCAATGGTTTTAATCCTAATCCCAGTAGGTCTAGCCTTAGACTTGTCTTGGCCAGCCAATCCATTATAAAGACATAGTGAGACATTTTCAGTGGAAGCAACTAGACTTGTCTTGGCCAGCCAATCCAT
>BGPR01035874.1:0-15759 GCA_013235015.1 Araneus ventricosus | reverse complement strand
ATGGATTGGCTGGCCAAGACAAGTCTAGTTGCTTCCACTGAAAATGTCTCACTATGTCTTTATAATGGATTGGCTGGCCAAGACAAGTCTAAGGCTAGACCTACTGGGATTAGGATTAAAACCATTGCCTGCTTTAACCCTTTGCGGCGCAAGACATTAAATTTTTTGAAATAGGATGAAAAAACATCATGAATGGGTTTCTTTTATTGTCTGGACAGAGAATCTACATTTTTTAAATACCTATTTCATTCCGGGGGGTTGCCCACTTTTGAGGTCAGCCCCCTCATATGAGAACCCCCTTAGATACAGCCACCTTGATACACTCAAAAAATATATTTAATCTTGCAGAAAATCACAAATTAAAACTTCAAGAATATTGGAGGAAAATTTTCGAGTTAAATTTGCTAAAATTGTAAACGTCCAGAACGGAAAAAATTTCTTGTCTCAAATAATTCTCATTCCGAAAGGAAATTTCATAAGGCTGCTATATACATTCTAAAAGGAGTACTATTCACCCTATCCTAAACCTATTATTTTCCATTTATAGTTGAATTTAATGGTTGAGAAGCGAGTGAAATTAGGTGTGCCATCAGCTGGCACACTGAGCCACAAAGGGATAAGGTAGGGGGGGAGGAACAACACATTAATTCAAAATATTAACTGTGATGTTTATCTTCTGTGGAGTTTGTTTCTTAGTGTTAAACCATTCGTGAAACGTGGTGGAGCTTTCTCCAGCAGGGCCGTTTTAACAAATTTGAGCATCCTGGGCTAGAGTAATATGGCGTCCGTCAGAACCGTAACTTGGAATATGAGCGCGTAAGCCCCCTCATCCCCCAAAACAAAATATCAACCTCACAAAATAATTGAGCACAAAAAAGACGAAAAAACTACATGTTCTAATTAACATCTTACAATTTGGCAAATCGCGCCTTTTCATATTTAAAATTATAATTAAATACATTTTTGGTTCAACATTAAAATAAAAGCAATATAGTTAATTTGCTATCGCTTTTGGATCAATGACGCCCCTGGGCTACAGGCCAATTAGCCCAATGGGTAAAATTGCCCCGTTCTCCAGAGTACGTAAACCATTCATTAGAACGCTGCTGTACAGGCTTCTTCTTGATTACGGGACACCTCGCCCCTGGTCCCGGAGACGAGTCCATTGTCAGGATTGCTGTACAGGCTGCTGTTGTTTTTGAAACACGGCTTGTCTTTCTAAACGAGCGAGCGGCGATCTTGAAACGTTCCATCCATGCCACAAACTTAATTTTGTCAAAAGTGTCAGTTGCCTAAAACGTCCTCAATGATTTTTAACATCCGTATAATCAGTTATAACATAGGTGCTAACATTCTTGACGTCTCAAGAGTCAACTGATTTGGAACAGAAATCGAATCCGCGAATTTGACCACATAACGACCAGCTGAATACGCAGAATACTGGCTTTGAAAGAGACGTACGTCATCGGTTGTAACTAAATTTGCCGTACTGCACTATTTCCTATACCGCGGATTCATAGAAAGCGTGACTTTTTAACCTCTTAATACAGGAGTCTACTGTAGTTTAGTGTGACTTTTACATAATCCATCCAAAACAATTGTCATTGGCTCTCATATTTCGGAGAAACACTATGTAACAGCCGGAAAATGATGTAAGCGTTACCGATGTAAGCGTTACCCAGTCCACTCTATCCTCATTAGATGAGGATAGAGTGGACTGGGAGACACTTTAGGTAAAGAAAGAGGCCAAGAAGAGAAGTTTGAAAATATATAGAAATTTTACCTTTCGGATTTATTTTACGAGTTAGTTCACAAAAATTGTCCTGTCGCCGTAGGTGTTACTACTTGTATTCTTCTTCTTGGAGTACCAACTTATATTTTCGATAAATTGGGTAGACCGGGGCTAGTTGGGCCATTTTTTCTTCTAAGAATTTTTTAAAAAGGGAATTCAATTTTTTAAAAATTTTTAAGCTGACACTATTAATGTGCCTTCAGAAATAATTAGCAGTAGTAAAATTTGAATATAACTATCAGTATTAATTTAAAACCTCAAACTGGCACCAAGTCGCTTGGCCCAACCTGTCCCGACTGCGGGGTAAGTTGAATCATTACTAACATGAAGCGACTATCACAAAACATTCTTCTATATTATTGGGTTACCGGGTATGACGAAATATTTAATTGTGAAATGAATTGAATAAAAGTTAATACCCCTGTGGCATCTTCGAACTGCAACCCAGGAAACGAAATTTCTCCGACCCCACTTTAAGACGGGGGAAAGAAAAGAAGGGTGTAGAACGGAGAGTTGAGTGGCCATAGCAGAGCAGAGCCCCGGATGACACCGAGGGTGGTGGACAGTTAGGTTAGGTTATATTAACGTCCCGTTTTGAAGCAGCACGAGGGCTATTTAGGGACGGACCTCGTAATTTTGAATCGCGGTCAGATGACCACCTCTCCAAACTTCCGCGCCACACCAACGGGAGGGCGTTTGGTCACTACGTATGATTTAGCGTGTAACAGGCCCCATACACGGCGGATCTTCGGTGGAATCGGGTTTCGGGCCTGCGACCCTTCGGACCCGGGGTCGGGACCTTGCCACTAGGCCACCGCGGCCCCGGTGGTGGACGGAAAGGAGAGAGGGAGACGGTGGTCGACGGAAAAAAGAATGCATGTGATGTAGTTTAGAGAAATCATTGTTGTGAATAATTCACAAAAGTGTAGATGTAGTACATATATACTGAAGTTAATCAGATGTAAATAAACCAGTAATACATTCCTTTGGTCTTCTTTGACTGGGATCAGCACACCAGTAAACATCACACCAAGCTGTATTTAGTCACTACGTTACACCCCAGTTAACAGGTTAATCAATAATTACTAAATCGCGTTGCAATAACCGCATCCTTCACATGATCATACCAATCCCCTGTATAGGTGCGTTATCGTGTTTGTTTGTTTATTTATAGTGGAGAGGCATTTCGGAAGCCGCGGAGTGTTAGATAATCGCAATCAGCTTCTGTACGACTTCCGTTATGCAAAGAGGCGGGCCAAGGTTCGGGCCTATGCGCTGCCTAAAAATACCTCCCTCCGAGTCGGAAGGAGCTGATAGATAGTTGGGGAGCGCCGGCCGCCCATAGATAATGGCACGGCTCATTATTTCCGATGCTTGGCGCGGGAGATAAACGGCCGGTTCCTGTGTGCTCCACTTTCTGCCCGTGAAATACGAGGCACGTGTCACCGAGGGATGGCGTGTCCAACGGTCATCAGAGTCCACTTGCCAGACCTGGAAGTGGCCATCGTGGAAAGTTTTTATTCTTCGCTGTGGAGGCCATTTGTTTCTCTATTTGGTATTTTTCTTTTTTATGTTAGCGACCCCTTTTTGATTTTTTTTTCTTATTGGAAGCATTTTGTATGACATAATTGTCTGTGGGTTTTGGTTTCTGTCAGGCAGTGAACTACGTATATCAAAGGGTCTAGTGTTGTCTACTTGGGTATGGCACTTACCTTGGACGACACCGCGAGTAAGTTGATGAGAAGTCAGCACAGAACCAAGTTCTCGGTTGTCTGAGAGCAGTGGCGGCCCGTCCATAAGAGCTGCATTGCTGTGCAATTATTTTAAAAGATTGTATTTTCGTTTTTATTCTAATTGGCTTACTTTTCCATTTTGAGAATTCAGTGATCAACGACAATGGCGAAAAAGTAATAAAAAATGTAAAAGGAAAGCAGAAAATCAATCAAAAATTAAGAGACATACAGACCAAAGCTTTTGCTCCTCCTCAGGATCCGTAATTAATGCAATGATCAACGCGAAGCGGGAGAAAAACAGCCCTTTCTCTGCTTAAAATTGCATTCATTTGAGCTGCATTTTTCCCAGCTCACGATTGGTGCGACTCTTCATTTGGCTTTTTTCCGCTTTTTCTCAATAGTTAAATAGTTTTTTTTAAATCCAATTCTGCAGGAGTTGTAATTTCTTTTGCTTCTTTATGTTTTTTCGGGTACTGATTACGAATCTGAGGTTTGCCACCAATAATTTTTGTTGGAATTTTAATTATAGTCAAAAAACATGAAAAAACATTTCCCCAGTTTTTTTGCTTATAACTCAAAATTTATCAATTTTTAGCATATCATCATTTTATACCAAAATAATCAGCAGAAAATTAACTGCAACTTAAGTCTATACAACTTTTGCAGCAATGCTTGTTTCTGAGTTGACTATCCTCCACTGTTTGAGTGCAATATTAAACAACTAGTATCATTATCCAATTAACGCTCCTACCTCTGTAGTGGAAGAACTTGCTGCATAAATCATGCTGTGGAAAAATCTGGTATAAGACTCTTTCAGAATTTGTGCCCCAATATTACTATGTTAGATCCTACTTCGGGTCATGATTTATAATTTCAGAAGCCCTGACTTTTGATAAAACACAAGTAGTTCCAAAGAACAGAACCTCTTAAAAATATCATTATATTCCCGTTTCAAAATATCACAGCTATAACGGAAAAAATTACTCATTTTCCCCCCGTATTTGCAGTACCTGCAACCAATGATAATTCCAATGGTTTCAGTTGATAAAAGTGCTGAAAATACTATATAATACTACATTATGAAGGATTTATCTTGCATTAGAGCTGGCTATTTTTCTTGCGCCGTTAGCGAGTCGGGGTAACAGCAAAAGTAAATCTCTACTTATAAAAGGAAATGTTTGTGTGCGTGCGTGCGTGTCTGCATGTGTGAGCGCGATGTCCAGACAGATCTATGGTACTTACAGCCATGAAAAGCCATTGGCACCTAGGTAGTCGTAATGGTGACTGAATGCACCTCGAAGTCGGATTTTTAAAATTTAATCTAGAAATTTTTTTATTTAATGTTTTGTGTTGTTTTGGATGATTTTTCGCACTAATTTCTCAATAGGATGCTTTCGAATAATTGTACGAAAAAATTAGATACACCATCGGAAAGAGCAAACGATTTCCGTTCTAATGAAGTTTGTTTCGAACGTCTAGCGTAATGTACTGAAGTTGGAGAAATTTTTAAAAAAATGTCACTTTTATGTAAATTTTTCATTCGGATTTCTTTATATTCTAGCATTCAACGTTCTATTAGCGCTATCAAATTCAATTTTTTTCAGCTTATAACTGGAACATTTCTGTCTGATTTAAAATAAGAACGGTTAAAATATCTTTTCCCATCTTTTTTTTAATTAAATTTTCCCTTGTCAGTTCAAAGAGATTTTTCTCTAGCGAGCTTTCTCCCGCGAGACTTTCTCCGGAAACTTCCCAGCATACATTGTTGCAATTTCATTGGCTGAAGGTGAGACGTCATAACCTTTAACTGCATGACCGATAATTATTTTCGGCAGCGTCTTAACGTGTTTATTTGTCTCGCATATTTTCCTTGCTGTATAATAATCATTTTCAAGTTGCAATTTTTTAATATTGTTTTGTATTAACGTATTCCGTACCGTTTTCCTACAGTTGAAATGTCATTATCGAGGGGGAAAAGTAAGCGGGAAATCAATTTTGTTTTCAAAATTTTGTCGTGTCATTGTGGGCCTTTTTTCAATTTTTCATTTTGTTGAAGCCGTGCGCGTACCATAGAACTACTATCTATGGAATGCGCATAGCTACGAACGAGCTGACGCCAAGATAAAACTGGTTTTTATCACGTGACTCGTAGACTCTGACCATCCGTCCCCAGTGAACTTTCAATGTTATTCTATGGGAATCGTTCTTGAAGAGCTGCCGTAATTTGTAAAAAATGGTAAAATTCTGCTGTGCATTTGGATGTAACGAGAAATTCGTTAAGGGAGGACCAGTAACGTTTCATTGCTAAATAAATTTTATTATTTTTGTATATCTTTCCATATTATTTTATCTTTAAGATCAATTTAAATGAAAATTGGCGCTCATTTTGGCGACGTCAGTGTGAGCTTGTCATGTAAAAGATTTCATCACGAATTGAAATAAAAATTTGTTTGTAAAGCATAAACTCGTGATTTAAACTTTGTCTAATAGTTTGTAAAAAAATCACATACATAAATGTTATTATTTTTAATTTTGTAGTTAGGGGAGAGCGGGGTACAATGGTTAACCCCCTATTATTTTAAGTATTGAAATCTGTTCAGTACAGGAAACATTTGTTACGGTGTCAATATAATAGTAAAAAGGTAAATTGTATATCATCTTATTAAATCTTATCTTATCTTTAAAAAAATAAACGTAAATTCTAAAGGAACTAAAATACTGAAATAACAAGTTTATACATTTCACGAGTGATATATTCTGAAAAAAGATTATTTTAAGCCAGCAGCATTGTAATTCAAAATTGTAATAACGGAAAATATAACCAAATAAATATTTTATGAAAGAATTAAGTACGAGAATTAAAATTGCAAGTATTTTGCGTCAAGGACAATTTCCATTTCAGCCGGAAAATAGAAAGAAATACAACGCAAATACATATTATATGTACCAAAAAATAGCTTAAAGATATTCGTACATTTAAGATTTAACTCTTCCCATGTGATTTTTGAGCCGCGTGAATCGAGATCAACGCGCCAAGGAAACAATCTTTTTCATAACGCGCCAAATATAGCTCAATTTCGGAACGAGTCACGTGGGTTATGTTGGCCTACTCGTCAACTAAAGGATGCGCGTTCCATAGGATACTACTTCTATGGCGCGTACTGCTTGTAAGTAAGTGTATATAAAAAAATCTACTGAATTATATATATATATATATATAGATTGCAAATGGTAGTGTTGGTGTGCTGAAGTACCCCTCCACACTAATGCAGGGTTAAATGTTACAGCACATTACACTGCACGAGCAGCCACTGGTCGAAACTCATGTTTCAGAACCCTTATGTAAATTCTTCGGTCCCCTCGTACATCTCATTCTCACGAACAAATGAATAAATTCAGCCCTTATTGTTATTAATAGGAACTGAATGATGCTGGCAAAAAAATTGCTCAATTTGCGCAAACCGAACAGGTACAAAATTGCATCCCGCATTTGCAATCATCGGGTATCAGCTTTTTTTAAGGAGACGTCTTTTTCCTCCAAAACAAATCGAGCCTCAATTACTGATCGGCCGGTGATTAAGCCGTACGAAACCACAGCAAATCCTTCAACACACCGTTACCATTTAACCCGTCATGCTTGACTACGAGATCCTGCTTCGTACGCGTTTTCCAATCATTTCTTTCCTTCCAACTATCTCCCTGATTATACCTCTTCTGCGATCCGATCCATTAATGAAATCTAATTGTCAGTTGTTCTGATGTGTCTCTTGAAGGAAATAATGATGAAAGAGAGATTTTGTTTTATGTTACAGTCATACTAGGCTATAAGGAAATTGTTGCATTTTTTTAAGAGGCTCCTATTTGTAAGGCGAAATTTTTGCTGATAGCTGTGACGATTTCTTTCGGAGATATTTAGAACGTTAACTTCAGTATTTAAAGCAGAGATTTCTTCGTTGATGACACCATTTCGGTTGCAAAAACATTTTCCCAATTCCCAAAGGAGAGCATGTATTTGAAATTAATTTTATAATAATAATAAAATTAGCGGGAGTTTTCTTCCCTCGGCTTACTCATACAAAATATGGCTCGTTTTGTGTTTAACTACGTAGTATAGTGGAGAAAATAAAGTGTGTGTTTTGGACCTCTTCTTATTACCATTTGGTTACAAAATACGATATAGATCAACAATTTTGGCGTCAAGATATCATAACAAGTTTCATCTATGTAGCTTGTTGTGTTTTTGAGTTATCGTGTTCATATTGTTACGAGCATGGAATGTCGCTTCTCAGCAATAATAGTCTTATGGCTGGTAAGAGACATTTACAGAGGTTCTTACTAACTATCGAGGTAGGTCACCCAATAACCCCAAACTTGGCGGCCATTATATCGACAAAACGAAGAAACTCAAAAATGCTAGAATTTTCGCGATATCTCTCATAGGAGCCGAGATCCGGATTTCTCCAGAGATTTCCATGTGACATCACTCCTCGTCATGAAGACTATAAATATGCGGCAGTACGGATTGACGGAGAACGTGTTTAATCGTCTTTGAACATCTTCGGATACTTGTTGGCTTTGCGAGTTAGTCAGCTGTTAGCATCTGAGCGCTATTGTTCGTGTCATTACTTTTATTGTTCGTGGTTTGCTATCTTCTGGTGTTGTCCTATGTCCATTTAACCGGTTCGGTTGCCGTAATGGCACCAGACACGGGGGCATGGGACGGCCTTCTGTCTCCTGGTGTTGTTAATTTGTTCAAGTGCTGTGTTTTCCTGTTACCTGCGCTTTGTGTTTTTCGGAATATTCGTGAATAAAGCGTCGTTCTCCATTATCCTGCCTGTTGGACTGCATTCACGTACATCTACCATACGATTTTTGTAACAATATACACTCGGGCAGAAAGACAGACAGGCAATCTACTCGTTGCAGGTTTATTCGTTTGTACAATTCTAGTATAGAAACATTGTGCCAAATTCCATCGTCACTTAACTCGTAATGCCAAATTTCATCGTCACATAACTTGTAACGCCAGATTTCACCGTAACGCAACATCAGGATATAACTTCCGTAACATCGTGGTTTGGTTGTGTTGGGGTTTTTTTTTGGCGCAAGAGCCATGAAGTTGACCATACTGCGCCAGAAAAATTGTAAATCATGTCAAATTGAAAATATAAGATTTCCATATGTATACAAAACGATATAAAAAGTGATCAGTTGAAACTGAACTGTGATCTAACATCGTGAACCAACATAACAGTTTTTGTGAAGACTGTTATGTTGGTTCACGATTTGTGAAGACTGTTATTTAATTATTATTTAAAGAAAATATTTGCTCTGTACATTGCATTACACAATGATCAATTGACAGAAAAAATAAAATGATTTACAATTAATTAAAAAACCTCTACAATAATCAGCAATGCAAATATTTTTAAAGCAAGTAATATAAAAGTTACGAGATTAAAATAGCTCCCTGCATGCTTTGACAAAATTTATCAACATTATGAAAAACTAACATACAGAACAAAATTCACTTTCTATCTCTCTCGAACTACACGAAGAATATTTATATTTTGGCCCATCTCGATGCGCGTATTTGTTTAATCTCTTCCTCTTTGAACGCAAAAGGAGAGACAATAAATTCTTTGTTTGATGTTCCCATCAAACACGCTTCCGCCCTCGGAGAAGATATTTTTCCGAAAGTACACAAGAGGAGATTTCTCCACTTGTGCATCAAGAACCGATTTCCTGTCAAATAAGAAGAGAGGTGGTAATATCGGCTGTTTGATCACCTAAATAAACAGTTGGCGTTGGACGATTAAACGGTCGCGGTAGGTAGCTTAATTTTTAGACAGCCAGATGGAAGGAATTTTCTGTTAAATTAATGAAACATATTTTTTAGCACCATTTGCAAAAAGAGTTTTGATATCCTTGCCTTTTTAATGATGTGCTTTAACCCCTAACCCTTTATTGGCCATTGGTTTCACGGTGAAACCACACATTGAGCATTTTTTTACTGAGCGTGGGTGAAATGTAGCGTAATTTTTCTTTCATAACTTAAGAGCCCGATGTATAGGCCAACTTATATAAAAATTCCAGTTCAATAATGTTAGTATTCGCAAAGATATCGGCTTTTCAAGAGCCGAATTGCTTTCGATCTCTAGGAGAAACAAAATGATGAGGGTTCTTGCACAAATTGATATTTTTTTTAAAATTGAATCTTCGAAAGTAATATTGAATTTTATAAATGTTGAATATCATGAATACTCACATATACTTGTAAATTAAATACGTATTTTAAATTGCATGTCGATGGTAATTTATTCGAAGGAAAAATAGCCCGTTACCGTTCATTGGTTTCACTGTGAATCCAAAAGTTTCTTGAAAATAATAAATGCTAAATTTTTTTCCTTTACATTTTTACGATCAGTCTTACATGTCTAATACTCATTTTAAAAATAAATTTAGTAATTATCAAAACGAAACATGTAGTGAACTGCAAAGGGTTAATAGTGAAGCCCGAGCTCAATTAATGCAACGAATTATGGCATTTTTACGCTTATAATCTAAAATTAAGTCATTCATAGATGTTATCATTCGATACAAAAATAACCTGTAACTCATTAACATCTGGATAACCACCGTGTTGCTTCAAAACGGAACGTTAATATAACTCAATTAAACTAAACCATTAACATCTGAAGTGTTCTATGGGCAATTAGTTGAATCAATACAACACATTCTCAAAACAGAGGGGGGACATCTAATTACACAGTACATAATACTAAACTGTTGAGGTGTGTAATTATAAATAAACAAATCTCACAAATCCTCGAGGCCTCGTATCCTGGTGATAGTCTCGATTTTATAACCCGATTGAACTGCATATCCTCCTTAGTTATTATATAGCTTAGAAGAAAGAGAAAATGTTTTAGCTATAGTGTGGCTATCAAATAATTCTTGAATTGCTGTAATTGGCGAGATTTAGCTCTTCCATCTCTAAAATGTTTTAGTCCCCAGTCTCTATTCCTCTTCTTCTCCGAGTGATGATTCTCCCGTTCTGGGGATATCCTGTCCACCTCGATAACGGGTATATGTCTGGGAATCGTTGGTGAATCATAAGACACAGGTGGCGGCGACGAGTTTTTTGATGCTGCGATTGTTGGCGATGTGTCGCAGTTTTATTGTTTGTGCTTCTGTAGAAACTGGTTTTCGGTAGCGTTGCGTAAAATGGTCGAGGAAAGGGAAACCAGAAACAACTGAAAGATGAACTCCTGGGCTTGAAACTTCTGTTTTAGCCTTTTCAAACTGTAGTATGTATAGGTTTTGAAAGATTGTTTGTCGTTCTTATTTTTTGCAATAACAAGAAAGTATTCTTGTCTAAAGATCGACTGCGAGATTTTGATTTAAAAACTCCCGAGTCCGAAAAACTCCTCTTTGCAATTATGATATTATGTCCCAGGTGCCACTTACCTTTGCTACACCACTGTGAGGAGGTGGGAAAATAATACCGTGCTTCAGCCGCCTTTTACACTTACTAACAAGAGCAACGCCAGGTACATGGGTCACCGATTTTTTTTTTCAAATTAGAGCTTCGTAATTGTTTGGATCGCCGGATCGAGTCCCACGCTGAACTTTTTTTCAACCTATCGTTTAAATATTTTATAACATGGATATGTATTGAACTTTCAACAGCGTTTAGTAATTCTGCTAATTTTTTGCAAGATAAAAATTTATTTTTTATTATAATTTTATTCATCGCATTATAAGCCGCCATCTCATCAGTACAGCTGCAGCGAATTGGCTGATATTAATTACGACTCATATAATGTGATGAATAAAGTTATAATAAAAAAATAAGTTTTTATTTTACGAAAAGATAGAATTACTAAACGCTTTTGAAAGTTCAGTAAATATCCATGCGTATAAACGTTATTATTCGTTATAAAATATTTAAATGGTATTAAAAAAGCGTTCAGTGTGGGGCTCGATCCGGCGATGCAGGAATTACGGAGCTCTGAAGCTAACCCTAGACCGCCGTCATCTCGCACTAATTTGCAGCGAACTGGTTGATATTCTATCCTCTAAAGTTTTCGATGGATTTTCTCAAAAATTACTGAATTGTAGAACTTGTGGCTTGCATGTTGTATTGTCCTAAGGCAGTGGTTCCCAACCCATGAGCCGCGGCCCATTTGTGGGCCGCGGAACGTTAGTCAAGACTTGCAGTTATGGGAGTTAGTAGGCTTTTGTTTTAGGTGCTACTTTCCGAAAATTGAAGACGAGAACCAGTGGATCAGAAATCCTTTTGAAGACTATATAAAAAAACAGTAAGTACAATCAAATGAACTATCGTGTGACCAGATTCTAAAATAGTTTTTCAGAACAACATCAGTATTCACGTTCCGAATAAATGTTTGGCAACAGTATCCAGCAATTGCCAAACTTACAATGAGACACTTCATGGGGTTCTCGAGCACTTATCTGTGCTAACGTGCTTTCTCAACTTTAGTATTGTTGAAACGTAAGCACAGAAACAAACTGACAGTAGAAAGTGACTTGAGGCTGAAACTGTCAAGTTTTAATACAGATAAAGACTCTCTCATAGAGGACAAACAACGTCAAAAATTCTATTAAGCTTTATTTTGAAACTTGACCGCTTGATTTTGAGTTTTCTTACATTGCGACGATTAAATAATAACAATTAAGTTTTTTGCTTTATAATCAATATATTTGTAATTCTTTTACAGCAAGCTGACTTATACGTGCTGATTTATTTAGACTGACTTATACGTGCCTATAATGTACATGTATATGCATTTTTTTTACTTGTATATTTAGCTAGTGGGCCTAAAAATATTTTTTAAACTACAGGTGGTCCGCATAATCAAAAAGTTTGGGAACCGCTGTCCTAAGGCACTGCTACAGTTGTACAGAATTTGAAAAAAATCGATGACCCATGTACCTGGTGTTGCCCTTGTAAGTCAACTATGAAGGCTGGGGGAAAATAAATATTATACCCCCGACGCCACTTACTTTCGCTACGCCACTGAACCGAAGACCTTCCTCCGATTCAGCTTCCTCAGTCATATCTTATCATAACCAGTAGGCCACTGATTGGTCAGATCGTTCATCGTAATGCTAACGAATCGTAAATATTTGTATCCTTATTTGCTGTTGATTCAGTTCTAGAATCAAACAAAGCCTTCACCTCCGGCAAACATTCCCGCTTTGAAATTGAAGAAAAGTTCCACTATAATTGTTTTTCTCATCAAAAACAGCGAAATTTAATTTTATGCAGCAACTGCTTTAAATTCTTCACACACGTATAGCTCTGTTCTTTGTGTTTGAGCTGTATCATAACATTGGTAGCGAGAGGCACACCCTCGCAGAACTTGCTTATAATAGCATATCGTTTCTCACAATCTGTCCTTTTTTTATTGTAGAGCAAGCAAGCATTTCACTGATAAAGCGGGATATATCCGCTTTATCTGCTGCCATTGGGAAAGCGATGTAGGCGGGTTTTTCGGAAGCTTCTTGAGATGCTGCTCACGAGTTTGCATACGGATGTCTTCTGTCGCTGCAGATTTATGGGTCTTCGCAGAGTTTCCAGAATTAAACAGAAACTTTTGTAAACACCAGATTTTTTTTAAAGATTCGTATCTGCTGTGAGATTGTATAAATTATTCTTGATGTACGAACGTAGATTTTGTCAGTTGTTTATCTGGAGCGTTCTCTCTCTCTTTTTCTTGATAGAAGTAGTCGCCAACTGAAGATATCACCACTCAAAGTGTAAAATGTCGCAGGCAGGTAAAATGAGATAGCTTTTCGGCAGGAGTAAAGATTTTGTCACTCTTCTAAAACGGTTAAAAGAAGTTATATATTTAGTCTTCTGTATTTATTTAAAACTCGCACCAACCCAGCCTATCCACGAAGGAGTAAGTCTTCAGATAGGCCTGTGGGGAAGAGAAACACTATATAGGATGGCATAACAAGTCTAAGACTAATAAGGAAGTTTTCTGTACTGAATTAGTCTGTGGTAATTCCAAATAAGAGGAAACCATTCTTTGTATTTTAAGAAATTCAAATTTGAACAATGAAATGTTTGCCAATTGATAGATTTGAAGCATTTTATGGAGCAGGAGCCAGACTCGGCCATATTGTGCCAAACGCTCGTTGATTACGAATCTCATCTGGGTATCGCCACTCAAAGTGCAAAGGTTGTATATCAAATATTTTATTTGGTTGAAATCCATTAGACGGTACGCCTTTATTTTGACAACGGATGTCAAAGAGGTCAATGCCAAAAGTCAAGACGGCTGGGCTAAGGTAGGCAATGCAGTGAAGCTATCATAGTTAAAGACTAATTGCTTAAAGTTTAAAAGAATTTTTATTTCATTTTTATCAGAAAATTTATAGATTTATTTTTAAATTTTCGAATTTTCAAAGGTTATCTTTGCTCTGTTCACCTACGTACACACCTATGAAATGTTTTGCACTATCTATGAAGTTTCGAAAACTTAAAAAAATCTATGATTTCTCTGGCAAGCATGAAAATTCTTTTAAACTTTAAGCAGTCATTCTTTAACTACGACAGCTTCATTGCACTGTGCACTACAGCAGCCACTCTGGTTTTTGGCATTGTCGACGTGATGTCTTCAAGGCCCGATTAAGCCCTGCTGGGGCCCTTAGGCAATGTTATTTTAGGGGGCCCTTTCCCCTCCTCAATTTTCAAAACAATATATTTTTTATTGATTTTAATTAATCTCTATATATTCAAGTTTTTAAGTAACACATATAATGACAAACTGAAATAACAAAACATTTAAATTGCGGATCACCATCAAGAGAGTTTGTTTTCTTATAAAAAAAACTTAAAAAATTAAATGGCGTATAGAAAATTTAAAACTAACGTTAAACATAAATTTAACATTTAAAAATTTACAAAACATTTTTGACAGAATCTTAATGTTCTAGTACAAAGCTTTCCAGAGCTGTTGACTTGTGAATTAGTCAGCCAACTGCGAAAAAAATTGGACCACATTCATCTGCAAGCAAATTTTAAAAAAAGGAAAAAATTCTAAAATAATCTTCTGAAATTTAAGCAATACTTCATTTTAATTTGAATATGTTTGAGTACATGGACATTGTAAATAAAATGTAGGCACAAAATTATATTACCCTGAAAATACTACCTCTGCGCTCCCAAAAGTTTTGGAGCCCATAGGCAGTTGCCTACTTATTTAGCAATCCGGTCCTGGGCATCTATATGGCGATATGAAAGGGCTAACGGCTAGAGGATTTCAACCACAGTTAATTTTTGATGTACGACCTTTTGCACTTTGATTTGTGATATGTGAAAGCAGAATTCTGTGTCAGATTTTGTACTTGATCCACCGAATAGTTGACTATCTGTCGGTCTGTCTATTAGTGTATACATGAACACGATAACTCAATCACGCAACAAGCTACAAAAATGAAATTCAATATCTTATCTTGACACAAAAACTCCAGATTTATGCCACATTCTGAACCCAATCAATCAAGGAAAAGAGGTACAAAAAACATACTTGATTTTCTTCACTTAGCTTCGAAAACTAACCCAAAAAGCGTCATATTGTGTAAGAGAGGACACTTACACAATGTATCCAGAATTAAACAAAGTTTTTTTTATACACCTGATTTTTTAAAAACTCGTATCTGTTGTGAGATTATCTAAATTATTCTTCATGTACGAACGTTGTTTTTATCAGTTATTTATCTGGAGCGTTTGTGATAGTAGTTGTCGCTAACTGAACACGTGTGGAAACGGGATTAGATTAAAGTGTGACGTAATCTTTTTGTCTCAAAATATTACTGAAGGAGTAATACAGGGTCAGACAGAAGAATAGTATGTTTTTGAAATGATCACAAAATCTTTACTTTTTCTTGGAAAGGCCATTGCTTTGGTTTTATTAATATTTGATTTTAGATGTTTTTTTTACCAAGGTTTGTCGCAGTATAGCTTAATATGGCTGTTGTGCCATAAAATCCGCAACAAACAAACTATATTTCAAATAGTGTTCCAAACCATATTTCAAATGGTGTCTTTCAATGGTATTCGTGAACGGAAAATCACATATTGCAAATGATGTCCGTTTCATATTTCAAATGATGTCCACTGAGCATTCAATGATATTCATGAGCGAAAATCACATATTGCAAATGATGTCCATTTCATATTTCAAATGATGGCCACTG
>BGPR01035873.1:0-15760 GCA_013235015.1 Araneus ventricosus | reverse complement strand
GCCGCTCGTAGTGATCACTTTGGTTTAAAGCCAAATCCGAAAGAACAGTATATCGGAAATGCCTTAAAAATAATATAAATCTAGGTACGCAAGTATAACAGAAAACAGACCACACAACATCACAACATTGTCAGTATGTGCTGATTCGTTTTAGCTAGAAAAACAATACAATGTACAGAACTGAAAAAGTTTATAATTTTTTTTAGTTTTCAAAGCTTTCTTAAAAAAAGTTATCGAAAGTAATGTGACTTCAAGCATCCGTTGGATAAACCGTTCGTATGAATAATGCTCATCAAAAGATTCAGCACAGTATTGTACTGGTCTTCTTAAGGTACGAGGGTCTTGCAGAGTTTTTTTGGTTGATGGTGGCTTCTCTTCTGGCCTCTCTTCATCACCACTGTCCTCATCATCTCTGGAGTCGTGTCTACGATTCATCTTTCCTTAGCATTTTGTTTCTTCTGTAGCTTTTCAGGTTCCTCCAAATTTGAGTCAACGTTGATACAAGACTCATATTCCTCTTCGGAAATGTCGACTGGCTTTTCAATGATATCAGGATCATCATCAGGCGAAAGTAGTTCCTTAAGGTGATATCCCGTCGGATCATCGGAACAAATCACTACAAGCGAATTGTTGTTAACTAGAACCGGCGGATTTTCTATGTGTTATAACGTCTTGTAGTTGTGCTTAAAAGAACATTACAGCTATGTTAAATTTTAACATAATTAATTGATAATTCTTGTAGAATATTATAAAGAATAGATTGTTTGATTAAAAATCGTACTCACCCGATTGTAGATTGGATAGCAAAACTCACTCTGAAATAATCAAATTAGTAATCCAATATGGATGCAAGCCAAATAATTCCACTTGTTGGTTTTCACATCTTTTAATCGTTTCATTTTGTTACATTAATAAAATAGCACATTTCTTCGAAGATTTAGCATGGTTTAACAAGACATATTTTTTCGATTCATGATTAGAATAGATTTGTTAGATAACGAAATAAAAGCTCGCTCAGGGCGAACAAAAGAGTCAGAATGTCTGGCGTGGGCGTCACAACAGTCAGAGTTCGAACTAGCAAAAGCGAGGGGTAACAGGAAGAGGGTTGTAGAATTCCAAGAAGGGGGTGAAAACGGGGCTGCACAGACATCCGCTATCAATCCAAACTGAGTATCAAGGAGGTGGTGGCCTCTGGGGACTTTTTTCTTGTGGAAACTGAACAATTCTTCTGGAGTAAATATAGAGTTATATACAAATATAAAAATTCTAGATTAATAATAACATAATAAAGTAAGCCCCAAGGCGGGATGTCCATTCACTGATAAGAAATAATTAGCGGGTTTCGCTAAATTGTCCAAATCGGACCTTCGTGGAACGCGAGCACCAGTTTGGCTGTCGGGATGTCATCTCCTCTCTAGTTTCTCAGTCCCGCTCTTATATCGCAACAGAGAAGAAAAACCCCTTTGTGTGGGCTTTCTCACGGGAACACACTGATTAGCACAAAAGCCACCTGTTTAGGAATGTTGCCTATGGTGCAATCGGTAGATGAAAGTCGGTAAGTAGCCCGTCAATAGAGGGGGTGAGGATTCCCGGTATTTGAAGGACCGCCAGCTGAAAGGTAAGGGCAGGTGTCTATTGTGCAGATGAATCTGAAAGTGAGCAGCGCATGGAAGCACACACACCCAGTCTTTAATCATGTCAGCTGTCCGAGTAGGGCATACGTCACAGTGTTTAGGTACGAGAGATTCGTTCTCTAGCTATTTGAATCAGTACAACCGACTGATCGTTAAATCCGTTCAAAACATTCAGATCGCTCTCTAGCTATTTGAATCAGTACAACTGACTGATCGTTAAAACCTTTCAAAACATTCAGATCGCCCTCTAGCTATTTGAATCAGTACAACCGACTGATCGTTGAATCCATTCAAAACATTCAGATCGCTCTCTAGCTATTTGAATCAGTACAATCGACTGATCGTTAAATCCATTCAAAACATTCAGATGGGTGGTATTGCTTGTTCAGCGACGAAATAAGAAAAAACATGCATTGCGATCTACATTTCGTTTTGATACAAAAATACATAGTTTTCCAATATTCAGTAGCAAAAACTAAATAGTGTTTTTCCAAGACAAAACACAAAAAAACAGCAGATCATGATTCTTATTACTGAAGCATGTTGATCAGATAAATATTTCACTTGAAATATCCTAAACTTTTGATACGAACTGTGTGTTTCATCGCAAAGTAATTCTGCTATGATCGATGTTGATAATAAAAACCTATCTAATGATACCTCAAGCACCGCTAAAGGATTTTTTTGTTGAGAAAAAGGGATCTGGACAACAAAATAATGCAGGGTGTTTAAAAAAAAATGCCAAAATGAAAAGTTAGGTCAGGCATACAGAAACAAGTCAAAGAAAAGTTTGGCAAACTTTTCCCAAGTATTCCTTAACTTGGTTAGATATATCATTAAATGTGGACGTGAGTACTCTGACCGATGTATTGTTAAGAACGCTTTTAATATTGTTACAAAGCTATAAAGTTATTTCCCTAAGATTCTAATCTTAGCGACAAACTTCGCGATCTTGGAGATCATTTTGGCGACTTGGCGACTTTGGCGACAAAAAGAATTCTATAGAAAGACCTTGAGCTGTCAACCTATTTCTACTGCCTTCATAAACTTTCTGGAGATTACGTCACTTCCTTCGTAATGACGTTGCTTCCTGTTAAAAAAGTATAAACGCAAGCTCTCAAGCCAAGAGGAGTTAGGAATTTTGATCAGCAAGCAAGCTGGTGAGCTAAAAAGAAACCTTTGAGCGCTGTGTTGAGATTTAATGGTAATCTCTGCTGTGAATTTTTACAAGTGCTGTTTTAATACTTGTGCTACGTTTCGTTTCTTGGAATATTTTAAAAATAAAGAGCTTTATTTTTTTTTAATCCTGCTTTTTGAACTGCATTCACGTACACCCACAAGACGATTCGTTACAATATTTCTCCATTAAAATATTTAAATGATAAAGGATATAAGTTTAATAACTTTGAATGTATAACATGCGCTTTATTTTAATGACATATAGAGTTGACTTGGGAAGGCTATAATTTTTAACCTGGTGTTACATTTCAGATCTCTATTTTTGTCTTAATTTTTAGCGCTCCGTTGACTTCGCTAAGAAACAATGAGTTCCATGCATACTTTACCCTCAAAGCGCATATAATAGAAAATTTTATTCAATCAATTTAGATAGGACATTGCTGGGCGTTACTACTTGTTTTGGTTGTTAATCAAAGTAATGGCGTAGTCTTTTAAGGAATTTATTTTAAGAATGCGAGAAGCAATACACATTTAAGGTATCCGACTGTGTTCGGAGACATTTTTTTGAAAAATAACTTATATATATTTTTTAATGTTATTTTTCAACTGCATTTGTTTTAGAACTATGAAAATATTGTAAAATTAAGCTTTCAAAATAATATTTTTTTTAAAAAAATGAGAAATTTGAAAAAAAATGACTAAAATATTTGCCCTACGCTAACAGCCATAGACAAAATCATATTCTAAATATACATAAATCCTTGTAGGAGTACATTTTTATGACAGTTATCTGTGTTATGCTCTAAAATCTTTCTTGTACTTCAAAATAGTTTCGAGAAATAGCTGAACATAGTTACTAAACTGGTAATTTTTTTTAAAAAAATGCTTTTTGTTTATATTTAAACACTTAAAAATATTACTTGATTTTAAAATTGGCCTTAGTTTTTAGAGGACAACATCAAGCACAATAAAAGAAACAATCTCAGAAAATTTCGTATCAATACTTGAATAACGTTTTGAGAAATCATTGTTACGGTCGACAGTTTTCCTCAAAAATATCATCTCTCAGAAAACGCATTTAAAGTTTTCATGCAACTTAAAATAATGCTTACAGTTCGGTAAGAAAACAGCTGTAACTCCATTTGTAATTCACGTAGAGTAAAAAGTGAGACAGTTTTAGAAAGCTTATTAAACAGACTACAAAATTTATTTGAATTTTTTTTTTTTTTTGATAATTTCATCAGGAACGACGATTTTAAACCAGTCGGATACCTTAATTAGTTTTTAAACGGAAAAGGGCTAACCCTTTCAAGTTCACTACTTGTTTCGTTTTGAAAATTACTAAATTTATTTCAAAAATGAGTATTGGACATGAAGCTGATCACAAATATGTAAAGGAAAAAAATAGCATTTTTTATTTCCAAGAAATTTGTGGTTTCACGGTGAAACCAATGAATGGTAACGGGCTATTGTTCCTCCGAATAAGTTATCAACGAAATGCAATTTAAATTTTGTATTTAATTTATAAGTATACGTGAGTATTCAGGATATTAAACCTTCATAAAATTCAATACTACTTTCGAAGATTCAATTTAAAAAAATATCAATTTGTGCAAGAAGCCTTGTTACTTTGTTTCTCCTAGAGATCGAAAGCAATTTAGCTCTTGCAATACCGATATCTTTGAAAAATACTAACGGTATTGAGCTGGAATTTTTATATAAGTTGGCCTATACATCTGGCTCTCAAGTTATGAAAGAAAAATTATCTACGTTTCGCCCATGCGCAGTAAAAAAATGCTCAATGTGTGGTTTCACTGCGAAACCAGTGAACGCGAAAGGGTTAAATCATTCAATAAATTTATGCAATAAAAATTTGTAAAAATTTTATCTACATAAATATTCAAGTCTCAACTGCATAAACAAGGACTTGGAAAATCCTTCATCGTTTTCCTAATACAACCTTCTATCCTATATTTCAACTTCGTGGATTTTCTTATGTCGATTCAAAACTTTTTTTCTTAAATCCTTTTTATACACATTATCTGAAAATAAATTCAAATGCTCCGAAGAAAACATACATAAAATGCAGAACTGGTCCTAAAATGACGCGGAGGCAATAATATATTTTAAGAGGTAAAAGAAAAAATGAAGAAAGCCGAGAAACGGAAATAACCCAGCTTTCTTTTTCTGTGATAAAATAATTCACAGAAAAAAAACTTCCGCATTGAAAAATGTTAAAGGCTATCGGTTAAAAAGCGTTGTTATTTATTTTTAATCATTTCCCGAAGTCGAGCGAGGAAAATAAACTCACTTTTCACTTCCTGATCCCGATTATTACCATCAGGAAATAACCCAGCTTTTAAAGAAAGATCAAGTTATGGGATTTTAATGTCAATCTCGGGGACCTCTTCTCTCTCTGTCATAGAAAATAGATCATAAAAATTTGATACATCAGCAAAGAAAAAAATGGAACTTTCTCTGGTAATTATTTCTGAGAAACGAGCAGCTTATATACATCTGGTTATCCAAAAAGCAAGATTCCCAGACGAAGAAGTTTCCCAAGAGACACAAAGCATAATTATATGGAAACATTTATTCAAGTAGATATAGCATACTTTCAGCTACCTCTCAACATAAGAACCATCCGAATTGAAGCACGTCTCATACTGTAAGAACATTTTCTGTTACCAGTGTCGAAGAGCAGAGCCAATTTCGAACTGCCGTCTGTCTGAAAGTCGTCATCACTGGACAAATGCTGCTTCTACAGGCACTTTTTCAGGTGTTGAAACAGATGGTAGTTCCTGGGAGTATTCTCCACGACAACGCGCGCCCCCATGCGGCGCTACTCAAACAATTGCTGCAGCGGTTTCTCTGTGACATATTTAACCATCCCGCTTATAGTCCTGATCTTTCACCCAACGACTACCATCTCTTCCAGCACCTAGAGCCAGAACACCGTATCGTACCCCAGTTCCTCTAACCGTCACGACCACTGAACGGTTAGATGGGTATGAAGACATCACCTGTATTAAAGATCACTAAAAAAACATTACAGATTGGCTTTTTACAGTGTGTCCAGTCCACGCCCATCAGTCTCTTCGGAGGCGTGGGTTCGAATCCCACCGCTGCCAGGGAATTTTATTTCCTCTTATGCTAGTTTTTGTATTTGTATATTTAGGTTCTTTTTTACTCTCATGCTACCTTTGCTAGTTACACCTCGTATGTAAGATACAAACTGATAGCTATAAGCTCCTTCATTTCCATCCATTAATGGTGTAATTTATCAAAAGGAAATGAATGCCCAACACCGGTAGAGATCGAAATTTACTTTTCTCTTCACATTGAGAAAGGAATGATTATTTTAGAAGTTTTAGTTTCTGAATGTATGATTTTTTGTTTTTTCTCTCCTCAATTTTCTCTTTATAAAAGGTCCATTCTCAGTGTGACTAAAGGTTTGTATTTCATTGAATGTGAACGTGCGATCAACCCGACCGCTGAAAGGGGCTTGAGTGGTCGTTAATAGAGAGGTTATTGTGTATTTGAGCCCAAAAATTCGGCACCGAAAATAATGGCCGCTGAGGGCAGTGACCGCTATGCAGCGTCTCAGTCTTGTATCATACTTCTACATTAATTTCCCCTTTATATTTCCACCTACAAGTAATCGAAACAGTCGATGAAAGTATCTTTTTCTCTCTTATTTCCACATGAAAGACATACAGTTGATTAATTTGAGAAAATAAGCTAGCAAGAAGGAACTATACCTTGTAGGCATTTATATTATATTTTGGAAACTGTAATAAAATGTGTAACTAGATTTCAATGTATTGTCCTGTCATGCAATAAAAAAAAGATAATCTATAATTACATTTTAGTAATTCAGAAATCAGTATGATTTTTAAACATGTGCTAACAATAATTTTTAATGCAAAAAAATACAATACAATCGAAGAGTTATACATAATTTATAATATACTAGATTTCAATACTAGCTTTCAATAAGATTGTTAGCTGGAATATTATCGAGTATTATAAATATTAGAAAAAAGAATTATTCTAATTCATCTTTTTTTAGAAATAACTTGTAAAACAATAATACTTTTATTCAATTTAAGAAAAAGTTCAAAGAATCAAATCAAATACTCCTACATATATGAACCATATTTTCTTTGATGTAAACAAGGCCGCTGAAGGTTACGTGCCGGAGGATGTGACGTCACATGCATAAAGAATTCATTGTCGTCAGCAGATAAGCAATAACAAAAGAAAACAGATGAACACGGATTTTTTTAGAGAGACAAAGGTTGAAAATAATCTTATCAACTGCACACGTCAGAATTTCCCTTCGCCCAGTGGATAACATTCCGGTTTTCGAGATGGGAAGAGGGTGTATCTCAAACAGCAAAAGTTATCGGATGTTTTCTGTGAAATAAGCATTTCATTCGAGTTTGAAAGTCTTGGATACATTTTTACGTTTGTAGTATAAGAAGACCTGTATTCGCACTGAACGAAAATGAGACAATTCACATTTATGTGGTTTATAGAAAACTACAGCTATTGCTGGCATGAGCCGAGCGAGGAACTCTTGAGTCCAGCATTTTTTGTTGAAATAATGCAGTCGACATCTTGGAATCTTAAAATATATCCAAGAGGATACGAAGATCCAGATTTCATAAGTTTATTCTTAAACAGATGTGAGGGTTGTTATGGACCAAAAAGTATAGAGTTAAATTTTAAATTATCAATCCTCGATGCTAACGGCAAAGTTTTAGAATCGGATGAAGTAGAGGAACATGAATTTGAAAAAGATGAATCATATAAATTCATAAATTTCTCCGAACGATTTATAAATGATCTAGGAAAGAAAAACGAAGTTTTGACTTCGGATATACTAAGAGTTTGTTGTACAATGTGGGTAGGTGAAGGGAAAATTGATAAAGAAGATTTCAGTTGCGCTCGCACTCGAATAGCACTTGAAAAGATTTCCTTCATCAAAATTATTGAAAATTTTAGCAACCTCCAACCAAATGAAGACAAATCATTCGAAGTGGCATCTATCTCCAAAAACGGATTGAAATGTTCTGGAAATATATTTCTCAAACGGGAACTATATTCAGTAGATGAAGTAGTGGTGGAAATCTTACCTGATTCAGACAGCGGCCATTTAATAACGTGCCAAATCTATTTTCTCAGTTCAGCCGGAAAAGAAGTAGAATGTGGCAAAATAGACACTAGAGATTACATTCACTTTAGCTTCAAATACAATAGTTTCAGCTTTCCAATAAACTTAGGGAAGGATTTGTTTGAAAAGAAACATGAATATTTGTCCAATGATAATTTGACATTACGTTGCGAGTTCACGTTTTCAAATGGTATAGAATTCCAAAGAATTGAGGAGACTTTTCACGATTTGCATTTAACTCCATTTCTTAGAGAAAAGCTGCCAAATTCAATTGTTCCTTCATTTCAAGCAGAAGCTACAAGTGTGTTAAAGGATTTTAAGAATTTATACGAAGATCAGATTCTCAGTGACGTTCAACTCAAGACTATAAACAAAACATTTCCTGCTCACAAGATTGTATTATGCGCTAGATCACCTGTCTTCAGAGCCATGCTGACAACCAACATGAAAGAAAAAATTATGGACAGTATCCAAGTTGATGACTTGGACGATAGCACAATTGCTCAGTTCTTACTTTTCCTTTACACCGATGTCCTGGAAGATCTTCAATGGGAAAGTGCCATGAACTTGTACTATGCTGCGGACAAATACCAGGTCCAACGACTTAAAGACGTATGTACTTCTTTCCTGATAACCGGACTCAACAGACGTAATATTGGTGATCTTTTGATTCTAGCAGACAGACATCAAGATTCTGATCTAAAGACAGCCGTCGAGAAATTCATTTGTAGGAGAGATAAGGAAATATTTTGCACCGATGAATGGGAAAGTTTTATGGACACAAATCCTCAATTAGCTATGAGAACTATGCACATTTACTTGAAAAATAGCATAGACTAACCTCGACTTGAGCAGATAAGTTTCGTTAATATATTAAGGATAATGACGGGACAGAAGTAAGCATGAAACTAGGGCATATGACACAGTAATTTAAATATGTCTAAAAATATGACTTTATTTACCTATAAGTCTTGATTTATAAATATTCTGATTTAATGACTTTCATCATCCTTATTTTTTAAATTATTATTATCTGTTTATATGCATATCATTATTTTCCATAATATTAGGTAGAAAAATTATGTCTGCTGTTACATGATTTCTTGTCATGGATTTAAAAATTACCCTATTCTTAAGTCTCTTGAGAATGCAGTTTTATTTAAGTGTTTTGTTTTTAAACATAAATATTTTTTAATGAAATTAAATTAAGACATTTTTTACTCTGATTTTGGAACTAGTTTTTATATTCCTTAATGGTTTTCATTTTAAACAAAGTAACTGAAGTCATTAGATATGTATTAAAATGCCGGTTATCATTACCTCCTTCGAAACTATATATATATAATATATATATATATATATATATATATATATATATATATATATATATATATATATTGAAACAATATGTTAATATCAGAATTTACATATAGACAAACTGGAATTAAAGAATTTATTGAATGCTCTCTAAGGTATGAGTCCTAAGAATTTTTTGCATGCTTATATCAATAAGAAAAGTTAAAGTTCTCTAAATTAACAATTTTTAGTTATAGGTAGGTGGTTTTTATAATAAGATATATTATGGTTATTTCAAAATGTTTTTATTTTTTTCAAATATAGATGACGCAACTAAAATAAAAAAGATGATTTATTATTACAAAGCATTATTAAGTTTTATTTATATCAATAATTTTTCGATTTGTTAATTATAATTTCTTTTAAATAGATCTCTTGATGTATTAAATTCGGTTTTTGCCTCTTAAATTAAAAATGTTTATTATCCAATGTACTGCTGACTTGATTTGATGTTTGCTAGACAGTTTTGAAAATATCATGGCATTGCTTCCAACGGTCAACAAAAATTATAGGTATTATCTTAGAATTTGTGCAATATATATACTTTTAATTGTTAAATTCAGATTATTTTAATAAATTATTTTAATATGGTATTATTTGTATGAATTTCAATTTAGGAATAATAGTTATTTGGTTTGGTATTCCCTTTTCTGTTTTTGTCATCTTGAAAAATTTCGGATTTGCTTCCTTTTTCATCCAACAATGTAGGCTTCGTGTAGGGCGGTGCTATAACTTATGGGTAAAACGAGAAATAGAGTTCCCAGCTTCTCCAGGTCATTATTGGATTTCTACATAGGATTGTGTTTTTCAAATCTTTCCTCCGTTGTTTTAAGTACAATATGTTTTTAATATAAAATCCTAGGGAGTGTTTACAATTAGGGTTTTGCTATATTTAATGAATCTGCTTTCATAATCCTTTAATTATTTTATTTAGTATGATTTCAGATTAAGTTGTTTTTTTTTTTAATTTTGGATTTAGTGTTTATTTAATTGCTTGTAGTAGATATAATAATTTCTATTACCACTTAATTTGTAAGGATTTCTAATCGTTTAATGTAATGTTTTTAATACTAGTTTTTGTGTGTTTGGATGTACAGTTTCGGGGAAAAAAAGGATCGATCCAGAATTATTCCGCCGCTGTTAATTTTATCTTAAAACAAAAGGTACAATTTTCAGGAAATAATGTCTACTAATAGATTCAATGTATAAAAAGTTCATAAGGGGTCGTCTACATATGCATAATTGTACTAACTTCAAAATTTCGAATGGAAACACACATTTTTATCACCGGATTTCAAAACTGCATACAAATTTATTCTCTAATACAAATTTCACTATCCAAGCTCAATAACTTTTGAAATTATAAGCAAATAAAATTTTTAGTCTTCAATGCTAAAGTAAAATTTTTAATTTTTATTGGTATCTTGAGAAATAATATAATTTTTGACCTAGAATTTTTTTGTTATAATAGTTTGAAGTATTCTACACTTATAATTTTCATTGAAAAATAATTTGGAGCACATGAAATATTTCATGACATTTGATGTTCAAACATTTTTGAATAGCAACACATATCAATTTTAACAGTAATCGATGTAGATGACTATTTCATAAAGCCTATTCAAAATTTCAACTTATTTATACGAATAGTTTTGAAATTACATTATATTTTCTATTTTTGCTGTAATTCCATGCACATAAGAAACCGTTTTCATTATTAAATATAATCATTTTAAGACTTTATTTTATAAATTTAATTATATAAATATTTAACTATTTATGTAACTTTATGTATAAAAGGTAAATACCATGAGTCACTCACTCATCACGAAATCTCCCAAACCACTGGGACTAGAAACTTGAAATTTAACAGGCGGTTGCTTCTTGGGGAGTAGGTGTTCACTAAAAAATGATTTTTCGAAATTTTAATTAGAATTTAAATTATTTAAAAATTACTTTAAATTTTCACGTTTTTCCGGAATAACTTCGGATCCTATTATTGCAAAAAAAACATTTTTACATCATCATAAAGATTAAAACATTAGCTTTTCAATGACACCGATCCATGCGGCATTTTGTTCAATTTTAATTAATGTTTTAAAACATGAATTGTAACAATGTTTTTATTGTTTCTTTCAGCAAATCTTTTATTCACGCGCTTCTGCAACTGTTACGGTTGTGATAGTATAAATTGTTTCCTTGGGAAAGCAACTCTAAAGCAGATTTTTCACTTTAGTATTCACTGCATTGCTGAAATATTTTATCGCACCTGCTTCAAAGTAATATTTTTATAAAGCGTGGCAACAGACATTTGATTTCAGGTTTGTTTGCTTTTACTGTGTGTGAGGTAGACTGAAATGATTTTCGTTCTTTCTTCAAGGGTTTAACCTCATTCTTTCCTGCCATTTTAAAATTATGAGACATGAAAACGCTTTCCAGTTTTTGTATATTGCATTATAGGTATTTTTTATTAAAATTTTGGTTAGGCTTAAGGGTACAGTACTGCCACCAAACTTGAATTTCCTCAAGTGATAACTCATCAAATTTGATATTAAAAACTAGAAATTACAGCCTGAAACTAGGAACTACAAAAAGCCAATAGTGTTCGGGAAAACTAACTAACTTTTAAATTTTATTGTCTACCTCCTATGCTCCCGGGTCTTTCAGATGTGTATGAATTTTTTGCCGCCTCACTTTTTGTGCCCACTGGTTCACACGGGTGTGCAACATGTTAGGCTTTCGCGACCCTATTCAGCGTTAATCATTCTACCGATGAGTGTTAGATGAATTGAGTGAAAGTTATTTTAAACTCAGTTTGTAAGTTTCGTTAGCTGCGATGCATCATTGTATCGCTGCTATTTTAAAATTTACGTCTTTAAATATTTTACTCTCTGTCATATACAATAAAATATTCACCTTTTTCTCACCTTTCCTGAGTTATCGCGGGTGAAACTGAGACTGGAAATGTTATAAATAATGTAAAATAAAAAAATAAAAAATAATTTAAACAGGCGAACCAGCTGCCGAATTTATACATATATGCTAGTCGCCGAAGGCGGCTAGCATATATATATAAATTAAAACTTTATAAATTAAAGTTGTGTAATATTATTCTATTTATTTTTTTACATATCAAATTTTACCGATTGTAAAATGTAGATCATTACTTCGAAAATAACATTTAAAGTACGAAATAATTTAAAATGCTACTTCCGACATTTAAACACAAGCAGAGATTTTAGTAAGTAAAATGTGGAGGGAACCCCTTTTATGTCGAGAATACAAAATGTCAAATATCTTCCAATCTATTAATGGCATATTAACCAAAATTAATATTCTGGGGTATTTTTTCATGAGAAATTTATTTATGACATCAAAAAAGGGTGTTGTCATTAAAAACTTTGAAGTTAGTGCAAATTTAAATATGTAGACGACCCCTTATGACATTTTAAACCTCAGAATCGTTTAGAAGTCGTTATTTCCTGTCTAACGGTAACTTTAGTTTTAAGCAGCAATGAACAGCTGCGGTATAATGCTGGGTGGCTCCTTTTTTTCCCGCGACTGTACAATTTTTATTATGCATATAAATTAATACTTGTAATATATATATATATATAACGTATCCGTGGGTGTAATCGTGGAAAATAAACAGGCCGAGCAAATAACTACCTCTTATTTTATTATCAATAGGAGAGTGGTGGTTATACGCCCATCTCTGTTTAGGTTACAAGCGAAAGTACACAGACAAATCCCTGTATTCTCTCGGATAAGTGAATAACATATGGACACGTGATCAAAGTGAAGGGAATGTTGGGTATTTTTAATAAATTACGTAGGCGTTTCAGGAAAAAATTGTCTGGTGCCAAAGAGACGCCGTCATGATTTTCTGTCGGCACGTGAAAGCGATTAAGTATTCTTTTAGTAATAAATATGCCAAAATGAGAGATTTAATATACCTCCTGCGCGGGAAAAGAACGAAACTGGAGTTTTAGAAAAGCGATTTTGGAATACATTAAGATTTTAAAATATATAATATTAGAATTTGGAATAAAATTAAGTGAGATTATTACATATATATAAATATATAAACAGTACAATCACGGTTAACAGAACTAGGGGGGGAGCCGTTTCGGATAACGATTATTTCGGTTAATCCATGAACATCTAACGTTGCTCTGTATTAATTTACAGCATACAATTCTGGGACATTTTGAGTGTAAAACTATTTCAAAACTCTCTTTGTAGGATACACGTATGTTCTTTCTATGTTTCAGTGCAGTACAATCCGTGTTTTGGAGATTTGAAATTCCTGAGGCATTTTGGATAACCCGGGTTTCGGTTAACCGGGGTTTTACTGTATACATACTAGCCGCCTTCGGCGACCTGTTTGTTCACCGAGTATATAATTTCAATTGAATCTATTGAAGAGCATAATTTGATATTCTATATTCCCTTAACTCTATCGATACGGGAACGTCCCAAACGTCTCTTCAAACAAAAGCCGATGACCGTCCGAATATCGCTGCGAAATTTCCACCCCCTTTCGTTAAGTGTGATTGATTTCTCACCCGCTGCGCGCACTCTCTTTGTTAGAGTTGCTCGCCCAAATGGGTTGGGGGGAAAGGAGGGTTTTCTTAGAATTCGGTTGTGCATTGTGGTTTTTGAGCAGGGAATTTCTCTTATCTTTGAAAGAGGTGCTCCGTCGTTCCCGTATTTTGATGTCCCTCTATTCCAATGTTCTTAGGAATCAGTGGGTTAATAAAGTCTTTTTAATTTTTAAATTGTGATAGACATTTAACTCATGCTCTTTTTTCACCCGTTTTGTTCATTGTCTGCATGAAAATCTGTAATGGAGCAAAGTAGCTGTCCGTGACATGTAATATCTAATTGCACCCTGTCAGTGCCAATTTCACTTTCTTATTCCTCACGCAAAATACATTTGATTTCAGTATTAAAATGATGCGGCACATTTCATATCCAGCAGCATGTTAACTGGATAGATGCATGCTGATAGAAAGAATTAAAACATCTTTCAGTGTACTGGATGTATTTCCTAATATACTAACTATCTTAAAGTTCTGTGTTTACAGATTTCAGAGAAAAATTAATTAAATAAAAACGAAATTAAATTTCTTAGCTTTCAACAATGGAAGAGAAACACACAACTAAATATTTGTTGAAACAATGAAAAAGGTTTGAAATTCCTTGCCACAATTAAAAGTATTACAGCAAATTATGCCTAAAAATATGTTTAATCAGCCGCCTTCGGCGACCAGCTTGTTCGCCAGGAATATGAAAAAAAAAGTTAGCCCCTGGTTCTTTCGCTACTAGGGGCAAATGTTTTTCGGAACAAGGAATAGTAAAAACCTAATAGATTTACTCAGTTCTAATATTTGCAATCGGAAAGAAACACTTTAGATCTAACAAAAAAAGAGAATAGTGCGAAGAATCAAAGAAACCACCACGCAAGTGAAGACAGATTTCTAAATGATGGATTCCAAAATATGAACAAGCGACTTCATAAAATTCCACTCAAACGATTTTTATTAAATTCATAAATCAATAAAAATCGTTCAATTACGTAATCGAAGAAATATAAAAGCACTAAATAAATAAAAATTCTATTCAAAATCATTTAATTAAAATTAAATTTTAAGACCAACTTTAGAGGATATTAGAGCAGCCGAAAGCTACTCCGTTCAAAATCCCATTGACCGAGCTCCCATTGACCAGGATGCGTTGCCCTATATTCAAATTTTATTCAAATTTTAATACAATGCTTCTTTTATATAGTGCCGAGAATTATGTGAGTTTCGCACAATTTGGTGGAAAACTCTACGTGTTATAAGCAAAAAACATGCGGAAAAATTTGGGATTTTTTAAGAAACCTTTATATCTTCTCGAATATTAGCTCTGTGTTTACGAAAATGCATGTAAATATTATGCACATCAAACATAACCATTGATAAAAGTCACATCTCGTTATCAGCTTTCTGTGAAACAAGATGGTTCAAAGTCTATTTTCGCTTTTATCCCTTTCTGGTGGCCACCCTAATTGCTCTCGTGACCGAATCTTCACTGTAAAATGTGAGTTACAGCGATTGTATGTCTCACGATTCTCCGCAACTGATTGCGAACCATAGTATTCATATTAAATCCAAATTTTCCCATCTTAAGAATTGTGCTTAACTTTTGGAAGTGAGTATATATATATATATATAAATCCAAATATAACTAGTATATAACCATACAGAAATAAAGTAAACAAAACATATCAAGAATCAAATACTATACTAAAAAGTAATTAATTGAACAATACATCAATTTTAAATAAAATCTAATAAATTGAAATTACTAAAGATACTATAAACAAAAAATCAAGTTTAAGCATTATATGTCAACAAGTGAAAGA
>BGPR01035872.1:0-10496 GCA_013235015.1 Araneus ventricosus | reverse complement strand
ATTATATGCCTTCCGAGATGAATGAAAATTACGTAGAATCTATTAGCATCTCAAGTATTATATGCCTTCTGAGATGAATGAAAACGACAGCCCCTTTCCAAAACGGAAGGGATCATCTTATTAGATAGCAAAGAAAATAATTCAGTTAAGGGGTTAACAAAGAACATGAGAGTAGCCCACAAAGAAAGTTTGAATCCGTTTTACACTCAAAACATTTCAGAATTACACACAGAATCCCACAGATAATTGCATTCAAAAAGCGGTTGCGATACTGACAAAATGCTTGAATGACTTCACATATTGGGAAAAGGTGCATCTAAATGGCAAATTTAACATTGTCGGAATAAAGGGTTCTTAACCGGGTAGTACTGTAATGTTTTAAATATTTTCCAAGAGGTAATTGCATTCAAAAAGCGGTTGCGAGACCGACAAAAGCTTGCATTACTTCACATATTGGGATTTATTCTGTTAGTTCATAAATGGTATGCTATAATGAATTTATAAAACATATTTCATCAAGTACGACGTGGACATAAAATACTCCCTTGCTTCTTAATGCATGGCAACGTACTTAAACCTCAATCGATGGCCATGCAGCAATTACTGTCCTAAATATTTGCTTATATGTGATCAATATTCCGGGAAATAATTGGTGCTTACAAGGTGGTACACGGATAGACACCTGCATTCTGGAGATATCTCCAGTGATTAATCACTCTCTTTGCGGCTAAAATTGTTTCTTTAAAATGAAAAAAGAATTTGAAGGGCTTTTTTCTCACAAAGAAAAGACGAAGGAAAAAAAATAATGATAAAATCGCCATCTTCTCCTTTCTTTCTTGATAGCACCATATCTTACGCAACCTCTGCAAATTGTGCTTTAAATATTACACGCATGTTGATAATTTTCATAAAGCTTTTCTACTTTCAAACTCATTAAATAGCTGAATATTAAAGTGGGACACACTCTAGAAAAAAACATTTATTTATAGTTGCGAGTTGATGTATTTAAATTAAAATTGTTCTTTTGTGTCCTAAGATTAATTGTTTTTGGCTATTTGTTTTATTGAGTGCCGACATGTTGATACTTTGCATAGAGAGTCGGCGGCGTCTTTGAAAATTTAAGAGCAATGAGTAAATAATTAAATGTCTTTCAGCTGGATCAGCATCGGCGTGCCTGCCAAGAAGACACTCGGGGGAAGTGCAGACTAATTTTTATTCATGATTTATTTCGTTTGGAATTTTGATGAATACTTTGAAAGGTATTACTGATATAATAGCCCAGATGTGTCTCTCGGTAACGCTCTGACGTCACAAACAACAAATCTCGCGCCGTAGCACTGCGAGACGCTAAACAGCATTATTTCAGTGTTAGAGAACCTAAATTTCAGTAATTTTAAATTTAAAAGAGTAATTGTCTTTCTAATTTCAAATTCAGTACCTCTAAAATAGTGAAATAAAATTTGCTATCGATTGATATAAAATTTATCTCGCTGTGATCAATAGTTCCCTAGAAATTTTAAATTATATCAATCATATTTTTCAAATTAATTTACATTTTTTAATAGAAAGCAGTAAATTACGTCAGTGGTATATCCCACGCCACGATGTATCTGATTATTTAGTGCAATCGTGATGATATAATTTGATAATTTTTTTGGCATTGATAAAATTTACGCACAAACATCTGAAGTACAAGGAAAATTGAAAAACGAAAAATATTTCACGCGGAATGTTGTTTACCAATAGGTTTTTTGAATAAAAAAATATGTAAATAATATGTAAATAAAAAAATGTTTCCTGTCATAAAACATATGTTTATTTTATTTGGTCGGTGGCGAGTGGTCTTCGAAAAAGTTCGCCATTCGAGTTCTCTTCCATTTTAATTGTTTTTTTCTTTTATATTCTAATTGTTTTCTTTTATGTGTTGTAATTATTTTAATTATTAGAGCACAATTTTTTTTGTTTAACTCTATAGTAATTTGTTGTTTAACTGTAGGACAACATAGTTGATGCAATCACTGGATGCTGCTGCGTTGGGCGCGCAAAAAGGTGTATTGTTAGCGCTATTGTTTACTCCTTCTGTATTTTTCTGATTCTTTTTTTGTATTCTGTTATCTGTATTTGTATTTTATTAGAAGTTGCTAAATATGCGCCATTCTGTCTAATGCAAAAGTTTAATTAACTTTTAATTTATAATATTTTTTGTTAAATTATATTAATTATAACTATTATTTATTTTATTTGTTTTCAATCAATTTTAAACATTTCTCTCGCATATACATCTATTTAAACACGTCAAATTTGACGGGAAATCTCTCGAATGAAGAGGCAATTTGCACCCGTCATGGTATGACGGGAGATTTTGTAGTTAATAGTTAGTGTTGCGTTTACAGAAAGCAGTATACCAAACAAAAGGCAATTTGAACACTTTTACGTTTGGAAGATTTTCTGAATCATATGTGTTCAATTGTATTTAGATTTGCTTCTCACTCATAAAATTCAGAGACAGGAACTGGCTGATAGATGATAACATATAAAGTCCAATTTGATAGCTAGCTCTCAATCATGAGTTTCACTTAATGATTGACAAATACGTCAACGTCGAATAAGTCAAAAGCCATGCTTTAAAGCAATGAGCTTTGACGGGTTTCGGACGGACCTTGTAATTTTGAATCGTGGTCAGATGACAAAAACACCTCCGCTCCAAACTCCTACAGCACACCAGGAGGAGGACATATGACTCCGGCGGATTTAGCATGTACCAGGGCTGCTTTATCACAGGACACGGGCTCTTACCATCCTATATTTTTCCGATTCGGAAAACACCCGGACAACTGCTGTGCCTGTGGAGAACCTGGCACGTCTCTTCTCTATGCCACCAAGTGCCGCCTCACGCTTTCTTACCACCTCAGGTGTCCAGAAGATCAACACATAGAAGCCTGGATGAAATTAATAACCAACCACCACCTACTAAGAAACAAAATAATAGACCTCCTCAACTTTATCACCAGCCAAGAAGGCCTACTTAATCGGAACGCCCAGAATATATCCACAATAGCCTGCATTGTTCATCCCACTACAAAGCTCATGTCTTCCACCACGCCCTTCTTCTCCTTTCTCCTGGAACATTCCATGCCAGAGACAGATCATCAGTTTCAGTGTCCCAGGCCCAGCCACATGTTCACCATACGTCTAACTTGTCATCAACAGCATCATGTAAAAGTACATGTGATTATTCTAGGACGCAGAGTCTAGCTTAATGTATATATTTGTATTTTATGTGTGTATATGTTTGTATGTATATTAGTTTTTATATTTGTATTTCCTCTCTTTGTATCCTTATACATAAAATGTAATTTTCTTTTTGCTCTTGCTGTATCAATAAAGTTCCACGCATACCCACCCAACCGACAGGAAGCCGCCCTGGCTCCGAGTTCGGGGGTATGCAGTGGTGTTATGTTATGTCAGTTCTTTGGTGGAATCGGACTTCGAATCTACAATACTTCGACCACGAAGTCGAGTCCTTACCATATGTCCGCCAGATCCATTTGAAGACAAGTCAAGAAATTCGCACCTTTACTCACGATATCATTATTATTCTCAACAAATACAGCCCAGAGACACGTGAGTTTCAAAAGACGACATAAAAAGATTACTATCAAGAATGATTTCTCCCTAATTTGTTGAAGTAATCTGTAGCGCACTTACGCGAAGTTAATACATGGGAGAAATTAATAAATTAAATTACATTTCAGGCACGATGTAGGCGTATTTAAATTCAAAGAAAAAGTTTAGAATCACAAACATCAAACTTTATTCATCCGTATCGTTTTTATATCAAGAACTCTTTTGTTGCCATTTTTGGAAACTAAACTTCGCGACAACAAAGATAATATTAAGCGTAGAGAGAGCTGCTACAAATCCATAAGCGATTTACTGTGAAGGGATAATGAATCGGATCTCTTCATATTACTCATGGACACAAAATCCTTCCCTACTTCTTTATAATATCCACCTCAATCGATAGACATACAATTACGGTCGTATATTTCTTTAATGTAGATCAGGGCCGGTTCCGGATTATTCGGCTCCCTGTGCGAAATTATTGTGCCCCCCCTTTGCATACAGGATGTCCACACTTATGTTGATACAATAGCTAATTTCTAAACCATCAGAGATAGACAAATAGTTCCAATTGAAAAAATGTTTTAAATGAGGGGAAAAAATTATATTTCATGTTTTTTGAGTCTATAAATACATTTCTGAAAAAGTTACGAATTCTAATTTTTTATACGGTCCCCCGGTCCTCTCAGTCATATTAAGTAAAATATTTTTCACACCCTAACATTTTAAACAAGAAAAGTTCCACTCTTCTGCGACTAAAACTAGCCAAGTTCTGGAGCTTTGAATTTCATAATTTTAAACCAATCAACGGCCTCGACGGATAAATGTTACGCACTGATTGGTGGATCGTCTTCAAGACGGCTATTGATGGTGGCGGCTTGAAATGGTGTAAAGTGGTCTAAGTCAGTGATATTCAAAGCTCCATAACTCAGTCAGTTTTAGTCGCTGAAGAGAAGGTATTTTTGGTTTAAAATGTTAGAATATCAAGAATATTTTACTAAATATGACTGATAGGACCGGAGGACTGTATAAAAAGTTAGATTTCGTAACTTTTTCAGGAATATATTTAGACACTCAAAAAACATATATTATAATTCTTCCCCTCATTTAAAGGATTTTTCCAATTGGAACTATATGTCTATCTCAAACGGTGTAGAAATTAGATTTTGGACCACGATAAGTGTGGACACCCTGTATATAAAATACATTCATTTTTTAATTCTCACGTTTTCTTTTACATTTGCAATGCCGCATAATTCGGTAGAAATATTATATACATTTAATGACTAAAACTGATGGAGTTATTGAGCTTTGAACATTGCTGACTTAGACCACTTTACACCAATTCAATAGCCGCCTCGAACACTATCCACCAATCAGTGCGTAACATTTACTCGTCGAGGCCGCTGATTGGTTTAAAATTATAAAATACAAAGTTCCATAACTTTGTTAGTTTTAGTCGCAGAAGAGTGGAACTTTTTTTTGTTTAAAATGTTAGGGTGTGAAAAATATTTTACTAAATATGACTGATAGGAGCTTATAAAAAATTAGAATTCTTAACATTTTCAGAAATATATTTAGTGACTCAAAAAACATGAAATATAATTCTTCTCTTCATGTAAAGCTTTTTTCCAATTGGAACTATATGTCTATCACTAACGGTTTAGAAATTAGCTACTAGATCACGATAAGTGTGGACACCCTGTATATCGTATGTTGGTCATATGCTAAAAGATTTAACTACAAATATTAAATAAACTTATCAGCTATAATTATTAAGATTTAATTGTAGTAAATAATTTAATTATAGTAAAAGATTTACTATATACTAAAGATTTACTTTCCTTTCTATTGTGTTTCAATCTGAAGCCATATAAAGCGCGGGAATTTTGAAATTTATGATTAGGAATTGGCGTCCCTACACGCTCAGCGCCCTGGGTCGCGACACAATTTCACACCCTTGAAACCGACCTCATGCAGACTATACAGAAACACATAATCAGGACTATCACTGTGAAGTGTATGTGAGGTAATCCCTCAATAGTCCATTGAATTTCTTGAAATATCTCCGAGGATTAAACATTCTTTCAGATGTCAAAATATTTTAAAAACTATCCTTACATAAAAAAAATGTAAAAAATGAAATCGTTAATATAAAACTTTAGCCCAAACCAAAGTGTACGGTACGGAGCCAAGCTTGATTTTTTTTTTTGGCGAAAAATCGCTAAATTTGATAACCTAATGGCGGACGGTAACATGGTAAATGTGGTAACATGGCGGACGTTTGGCGAGTTTTTTCATGATTTGGCGCCATCTTGGCGAGAAATGTACCGTACACTTTGGTTTTACCAAACTTTCAATGGCGTTATCATCATTATTAAACTATTGTTATGAAATATGATTTCCTATGACTTTTTTTCAACAACAGAATCGTATTTAAATTGTAAAATACATTTAATTTGTATTTAAAACTATAAGGGTAAGACTTAACAACACGGCGCGGTTTCTCGCCAAAGACGTAAAATCGTGCCAACCATCCTAAAAGTCGTCAAACATCCGCTATGTTGGATGGTTGCAAGATGGCGGTGATTCTAAAGACCACCATTGAAGAAATGGTGAAAAGTAGATAAAATGCTCTAAAATTGAAACGAATTTAGGTAAAATGAATGAGAAAATTACGCATTAAAACAGAAAATTACTACTAAGAGAATATTTAAAAAATGCCGGAAAACATGAAATGCTTACTGAGAATAATATATTTTTTTCTGAATGAAGTTCGGGGGGGGGGGGGCAGACCCTCCAAACCCCCGGTTCGCTGCATATGACAAAATTAAAACACGAAATTAGACAAAAATTCAGGAAATTTTGTTAAATTCTTACTGATAGAAAATCACAATAACACAGGAATAGACAAAAATTTTGCTAATGGAATAATGCAATAAAATTATTGGAAAATTTATTAAAATTATGAAAAAATAAGGAAAAAGAACCCTCAAATATGTGAGTATCTAAGTCTCAGGTATACTCAACTTACTTTCATTGAACCAACTGCCCTTTCTCACGGACCTTTTAACATAATGAGCGTTCAAACCATACTTTCTACAAACCCAGCTGTAGCCATCCAATCCATCCCTTTCAAACAACCAAAAAAGAGGAGAAAAAAGCTACTGCAACGTTCTTCTTCTTCTTCTTTAGGATCGTAACAACCTGTTTCAGGTCTTAGCTGCCTCGACAGCACGCTTCTTCCAACTCAGACGATCCAAAGCAACTCTTTGCCAGTTTTTATTTTCAAAATTTTGATGTCAGTTTCTGTATCGTCCAGCCATCTTGTTGAAGGTCTGCCCTGGGCGCATATAGGCATACTGTACTCGAGCAGAGCACCACTGTAACTTTGGAGGGCTCTGATTGGACAGGCGAATCTGACGTAACTATGCTTTGCTTGTTTGTTTACCTCTGACTGATTCTTTCAACTAGCGATAGCGAAATGTTCTTTGTGTAATATGCCATGGCTGTTCAGAATTCCAATCTTCCCCCTTCTTCTGTAAACGAAGTTGTTAAAATCGTTGAAGATGAAACCATCGTTCGAAGCAACCTTAAAAGTGTTTCCCATGTGTATTCATGGATAGAAGAATATGGAAGAACATCGGACACGAAATGGAATCTTCGATCTTCTAGACCATCTGGAACAAGGCTTGTGTGCTGGTAAGTAGCAATAATTATTTCAAATCATTATCTTTTAGAGGATGTATGTTGTAATTTGTAATCCTATATCAGGCATTATTTCAATACTTATATTTATCATGGTTTAAGTTAACTATTAAAATATGAATTTTAATGTTTCAGATCTGCATGAAGCAATAATGAAGAAAATCTAACGACATTAAATCAAGAAGGAGAAAGATTGCCCTTTTGAAAACAAATTCAGGCAATATCTTGTAGAAAAAATTAGTATTTAAAGTTTTAAGAACTATAAACAAGGTACGCGTGTCTCACTGTTGATGCGATGTGCAGAAGAGTGACGTCAGATTCGCTTGTCCAATCAGAGCCCTTCAAAGTTACAATGGTGCTCTACTCGAGTACAGAATGCCTATATGCGCCCCGGGCACGGGCTCCCCCGGGGTTCTTGAAAGTGTGCAATCTAGTCGGGTTATTTTCGGGGGTTCTCCAGACATGGCCGAGCCATCTCAGTCTGTTACTTCGGATGATTTGTGTAACCTGAGGCTCTTTGTAAAGTCTATAAAGCTCAAAATTATATCTGGTTCGCCAGCACCCTTGTTCTTGTACAGGCCCGAATACATTCTTAACACTTTTCTTTCAAAAGTTTCCAGAGCTCGCTGGACGTCTACGCTTAATGTCCAAGTTTCGCTAGCATACAGCAGCACAGGCAATATATGTGTCTTGTATAATCTCATTTTATTTCTTCGGCTAGCAAGCCTGGATCTTAATTGTTTTTTTAATCCAAAGAAACATTTGCTGACCGATTTTATTCTGTTGTTAATTTCAGCTTTCAACATGTTTTGATCGTTAATAATAGTTCCTGCAACGTGGTTTGGGTTAAAAAAAGCGACAGCAGGGTACAAATGATGGACTGCAAAAGAAGGTGACAGCCTTATGCAAATTCAGGCAACGTTTTAGGGTTGCCAACAAAATGAACAATTAGGCGTCAAAAAAGAAATTCAACTTGGCTACCGGACTGCGTTCTTAAGATGAACATTTTTGTAATGTTTTTTTTTTTTAAAAAAAAAACGACAATGTTGTGTTATGTCTGCGGTTTTTTAAAAAAGAAACCGACAACATTTGAAATCTTACCGAAACTTATAGAGGAGAGGATAAGCCCTGTCCATCAGACCATAGTTGTCAAACGACATAACTTGAAAAATAAAACACCTCAAAATTCTTCAAAAAGTATGTCAGCAGATGAAGAGTAAGGAACATACTTTTGAAGGGAAAGTGTATTCTAATAAAAAAATATACCCATCTTTCCAAAAACTGAGATTACTTTTCAAAAGAAAACATAAATCTTTGATAATACAGTGCATATATTTCAGAGGTGGATCAGTTTGGATTTTGAAAGTAAGAATTTGAGAATAAATCTCTGATTTATAAAATGCAATAACAGTTTTATTACGTTATATACATGGACAAGATTTGCATGGAGAAATTTTCAATCCAAGATAAATTTGAGTTTTCTCAAATATATGCGCATCCGATATTTATTACTAAAATTTATTTTAATATATCTCTTAAATTTCTGACAGCAAATTATATGAGTTTTGCAGTATAAACTGCAAAACAACCAATCGATACGCATTTTGCATTAAAGTAATAAAAATGTAGTCATTCCAAAAGAAATTACAGTCTAGACCTGTAGTTTACTAGGAGTTTCAGTTTTATTGCACTGACATCCTGTAAAATATTTTATAAATAATCGATTTATTTATAAAAAAGAAGTTTATGTTTTTTTTAATATAGAGCCAAAAAGTAATGTCAATTGTATAGTTCCTGAAAAATATGATAATTATAATAGCTTCTGTATTTGCATTTCCTCATGAAGAAGTTAATTCCATGATGGATACTTAAATATTTCAAAGCACCGATTTTTTTGGAATCCATTGATTGCGTTCGCAGCTTCATTGTGACATCCAGCACAGGGTGTCAACAAGGACTCCCTCATTTTAAAATTAAACTGCTCGGCAGCGCGGATCAGTCGATGAAGAGGGGCAAAGGTAGTGACCTTGCCTGCTATGCTTGGTCTGAAAGCCGTAAAAAATCTGATACAAAAGTTTTCAAGGTAGTTCTAAATGTTGCCAAAACAGGTGGCGCTGTACGTTATGAATGCAGTTTCGGGTGAAAAGCTATAAACTGTCGCTGAAGTATCGTTTGCGATGCGTCACAATCGATTCAAATTAGACTTGTTTTCGTGCTTGCCAAGGACAGTTTAGATTTCTTCGTGAATGGCCAGCCCGCAACCTTACGCCTGTGGCAACGACATAATTTTGAAACTTTTTTGTATCAGATTTTTTACGGCTTTCCAATTCGTATCTTTGGTTTCGTTCTTCTATCGATCTCCATTTGCCGAGGTTATTTACCAGTAGTCAAGGAGTCTTCAATTGAACACTATAATATCGATAAACTTCATAAACACCATAAAAATGTACAAAAGAAACTTTCAAACATCTAACCTTTGTTTATCGTGATATATCATATTAATTGACTTCATTAAATACCATAAAAATGTACAAAAGAAACACAAACATCTGGCAAGACAATTCATCGTGATATATATATTAATTGACTTCATTAAATACCATAAAAAATGTACAAAAGAAATGAAACATCTGGCAATTCAATAGTGACATATCCACATTAAATTGACTTCATTAATCCACCATAAAATGTACAAAGAAACCTACGACATCTGGCCGAGATGATTCATCGTGAGATATCATATTAATTGACTGGCTAAATACCATACAAAATGTACCACAAAAGGAAACGCAAACATCTGGCAGAACAGTTCATCATGTATCATATTAATTGACAAATGTCTGCATAAAAATGTACCAGAAACACAAACATCTGTGGCTTACATTTTATCGTGGCATATCATGGATTATTTCGACAAATACCATAAAATGTACAAAAGACAGAACATCCTGGCAGAATGATTCATCGTATATCATATTAATTAACTTCATTAAATACCAGCAAAAATGTACAAAAGAGGCATAAAACATCTGGCAGAGACAGTTCATCATTATCATGATGACTACATTAAATGCCATAAAAGATGTACAAAGAAACGCAAACATCACAGCAAGACAATTCATCGTGAGCGTATCACGCGGCTTCATTAAATATAGCAAAATGTT
>BGPR01035871.1:0-15761 GCA_013235015.1 Araneus ventricosus | reverse complement strand
AAAAATTACTTTCTACTTTTGAATCCTTTTGTTTCCAAATTTTGTTTCGACCTCCACATTTTTTTTATAAAAAAAATTACTTTCTACTTTTTAGTACATTACTAAAACGGCGTTTATTTAATTTCGTATTTATTATTTTCGACCTTTTAGTCTTTCACCCTCTGACTGCTTATCCCGCGATTTCCACGGGTAGGAGGTCAGTCTATTTTCTGCAGCCTTCTGCGATTTTCGCAAGCTAATATGTTTACTTATTACATCATTGAAGCTAGTAAGTAATCGCAAGCTAATGTGCTTGCATATTACAGCATTGAATCATACTATATTAGTAAAGCTTTGCGTATAAATAACAATACGCTTGGTTTAACAGTATGTTTGAAAACGTTTCATCTAAATAGTGATTTAAAGAGTCAGCAGTAAGAGAGTTAATATATTTCATGATTCATTATTATGGAATCTTGTAATAATTTTTTTTACAAATTTACTATCGGATGACGTCTCTCATATGAAATTAATATTTAATTAAAAGTAATCTATTAACTGGCAGTCGAGTACTAAAAATATTAAAATATTGAATTGTCATCTGAACAAAATGATGTGAAAAAAATGAACTATGCAAAAAAATAATAAAATGAACTATGCAAAATTTCATAACTTCAGTACATTAAGAAATGAGTGAGTTACAGAAGTGCAAAACTTTACAAACATGAAATTTACAAGCATGAGAGAAGTCAAGTTAAATAGAAGTGTGTAAAAACTGGCTAATATCATTTCGTTATCAGATGAATTAAAAGGGTAACGTTATAAGAGTACTTTAAAATATGAAATAAAATATATTTTTTAAAATTTTATTTATAAATGTATGCTTTAGGGAATACACTTCCCAGAAAACATCCGCAAGCCACTAGTGTTCAAAATTGAATTCTTATTTTATTTTTGTATAAAAAATAAGAGTTCAGATTCAAAATTTTAAAAATTTTATTGAAAATAATCTAATAAACGATTTTGAAGTACTGATAGTCTATGTCAGAATTTGGAGATTAAAAAAAGTAGGCACTTCAGTTTCAAAATTAATAAATAAAAGAGGTAAATTTTTACATAATATTTTGAATCGAAAACCATTTTTATTGCAATTAAATGCTTTAACAAATATATAGTATCTGACTACTTTTTTTATCAGCTGTACCATAATATCTGGATGCGATATAATGTAAAGATGATAAAGTAAATATGCGAAATAATATATGAATAATTTGTAAACAAAATAATAATTACACGATAGAAACAGTTTTTATATAATAGATTTATATACAAATAGAGCTAAGAGTCTCCTTTTGATATTAAAATAGGTGTAATTTATTTCTGAAATAAATAATGTGAAGTTTTTACCTTTTAACTGTAAATATGTTTCAACAAATCTTGTCATTTTAAAATTAATTTAACACGTAACTCCACTGTTTTTCTCTGAATTGAAGTGTCAGATGTATAATCTGTCATTCATTTCAAATATTTAATTTTGCGTAAATGTTCATTTAAAATTAACACATTTTATTTCGACCTTTAAATATTGGATTTTAATGAAATAATTATTTAATATCTTAAATTGTTTATTTATTTTTGGCACTAATAAGTAATTTTCATGTGTCAAACGATCACGACGAGATAAGTTGTGTCTAAAGTCATCAGATTTTCTGAACTTCAATCCGGGGAGGTCTAGAACGCAAACCGGGCACACAAGGCCGTATTGAACAAAATAGAAAAAAATATATAAATTAAGAAACAAAATTTTAGAAAGTAAAACAGTCATCGATCAAAAGATTTCAAAAAAAACAGGCAGAGATAAAAACGCGTAACTTAGGTATCTTGCTATTACTTATACTATTTTTCTTTCAAACTGATTCATTCACATTGTTCATATTAGTGATACTATTCTATGTTTAATAAAAATTAGCAAAGGAAAATTTTTCAGAAGCTAACTTTTTGAAAAATTGAATCTAGTTAATCTTGTTTTTATATGAAATAGTTACTAGTAAATAAAAAATGGGACAACGTGCGACATTTAATTGAAATTCTGGGCACTTTTTCCGATCCAGAACATCTGGTCACTTTATTCGTTCGGCAAATGTTTGGAAGAAGAATTCACTTTTTTTAAAAACCTTGTTTTCATTTAAAATGAACTTTTTTATCTAATTTTTAAAAAAATAAATCTAGTAATCTTTTTTAAGTTACTATATTTACAAATTAAATCTAGTTATTATTTTTTTAATACGACCCATTTTCCTAAGAAGTAAATTTCAGGAAATCCGGAGCACTTTATTCAAAAAATATCAAGGGACAAACATTCAAAATGCAAGACTTTCCCTGCTAACCTGGAACCTCTAGTCATATTAGTTGTGTTTCACTGGATTTTAAGGCTCCAGACACAAATACGGAGTGAGGCACTCGGTAACAAATAAATAAATAAAATCTTTAATTGTTAATACAAGAAAGGAAAACTAACAATACTGCATTTATTCTTAACTAAATATTTATACTTAACTTACAACACATTAATATTAATGTAAAAGAAAATCAAAATTCACATAACTTTATTTTCCTTGCTTTAATTTCAGCAGATTTATCTATGATCTCACTTAAATTTAAGTTTTCGCATAACTTATTTTCTATGGAAAGCAACGTTCGATTGGATACTCGTTCTTGCGCCATTTTGGGTCATAAATAATATATTATTAATATTTTAAGCTTTTAGAATCAATGCTCGAAGGCAGCTCGGTGCGGTGTCCCGGGTACGAAGTATCCCTGGTTGAGAGTTGGAAATCAAGATCATACAAAGAAAGCCAAAAAACAAAATAAACTCAGAGGTAATCGAATAAAACGAAAAGCAAACAAGGAATCCATTCTAGTCCATTTTTTCAAGGGCTAAGAACTTTATTCGAAATGGATTCAAAATAATAATTGGGAAATTTTTCTGTAAGAAGCTAGCATTACTCCAAACATAGCTTCTCTTAGCTCAAAATTTCCCAAACAAAGGACAAAGGAGATCTGTACACCAGAAAGCATATTTTCAAAAGAAAGAGGAAAAACACAAACATCAAAACGCTAATAAGATTGATTAAAATTATCAGCCATCTGGCAATATTAAAATTAACCTTCAAAAATAAAAAAAATCCTATGTCCATAGTCGAGAAAAGAGAAAAACATGTCTTCACATAACCACAAACCCACGCTAACTTTCTTTTAAAAGGAGGAATTATTAAAGAAAACACTAGTCCCATGGCGCCATCTATATTCGAAGAAACAAAACAGAAGAGGTTAAAACAGGAATTTTTTTAGGGAATGGAACCAATTTAGACACATTAAGAAAAAAAAGCCCTTAGTTTCCATCTATGCCTCAATGAATGTGATTTTTTTTTAGAGAGATGAGATATGTTTCAATCAGCCGACGCAATTCTAAAACATAACATTTCTAAAAACCAACTTCGATACTCACATTTCGCAACAATCGGTTTCTTCTGACCGAGTTTATGCATAACATCTGCCACTTCACATGGTTTCAGTATTTTAGAGTAACTGACAGTGGCCTGTGCACACAAAAGCGCGACCAGCAACCCTCTTAGAGGCGACATGTTCCTGCTAAAGGATTGAATTACCTTTGAGAACGATAAATGTGTTATCACGCTCGATGCGAGTGCAGATTTATCTCTCGTGAATATCTCTAGATGAAAGAGCCAATTGTAATGAGAACACAACATCTGAATGAGGTGTTTGGGGGAGGAAAGCGATAAATTCGAATGTGAGTACATGAGATTTTCATTGCACACGCGTTTGTTTTCTGATATCCCGTTGCGTTTTGATAAATGACATTCTTTATCGCATTCTTTATTATGACTGACAGCAGAGAAGTACAATTGGATGTAGAAAAAGATCTTATTCTGCTTTACAAGAGTTTATATTTTAAATGCTGTTTTTTTTTGTTTTGTTTTTTTTTCCTCTCTTCTGATCTTTGTTGACGAAATTAAAGGCAACGATTTTAAGGGATAAAAGTAGCAAAAAAGCGTCCACACTTTTTTCTTTCTCGTATACGTAGAAAGTATTGCGATCGTCAAAAACTTCAACCTCGAGAGTTTGATGAATATACAAATCTTGGACCTCCCAGTCCGAGAAGGGACCGCGGTGGCCTAGTAGTAAGATCTCAGCCTCAGCTACAGAGCCAGAGTGCTCAAGACTCGAATCCCGAATCCACTAAAGATCCACCGCGTTTGTGGGCCTTGTGTACAATAAATATGACGTGGGTCAAACGTCTTCCCACTGATGTGGTGCGTTGTGGAAGTTCCGACAGGGTAGTACCAGCTCAGGTGCCTTCTTCCTCATCTGACCGCGGTTCAAAATTATGAGGTCTGTCCCAAAATAGTCTTCGAGTTGCTTCAAAACGGGGTGCTAAACCCAGTCCGGGAAAAAAATCCATCTTTGGAATTATGCTGAACACGACAATTCAGGAACGCAACACCCTAAATGGATGAAGCTTGGTATTTGGTTTTATAATCAGTCCGTCCAAAATAGCTCACTTTTCGCTTCAAAATGGGGCATTTGGTTTAGTTATCTTAACGCCTCATTTTGAAGGAACCTAGGCTATTTTGAGACCGACTTTGTACTTTTCAGCTGTGGTCAAATGACGAGATAGACATCTCATTTGGCACACCCGCCTCCAAGCTTCTGAACCACACCAGTGGGAGGGCATTTGATCCGTGATCCGTCACTGAGGATTCGCCGTGTGTGTGGACGCCGGCGGAGATTCAATGAATACGGATTCGAACCTGGAGGATAAAAAAATAAAAATAATTGAAAAAATGATTGGTGTTTTTCACTTGAGGCTGTATCTTTGTTTATACGCTTGAGAGCTATATTTCATTCGATACATTGTTCAAGGAAATTCCTTATCCGTACTATTAGTTAATAAAATTAATGTGTATTTAATATAGAATTTTATCAAGAACATTTTTTTCTGAAATAAAGCCCAGTGTTGTCAGTTGGTTACAAATTGTTCTTTAACTATAAACCATACTTAAAACAAAATAGGAATTTTAAAGTATTTTTCCCATGTTTTATTCAAAAAATGAAAATCAAAGACACTTTTAAATCAATTTTTAATCCCTTGTCCTTCAAAAACTAATCATGTGCGTATTGTGCTTTGCATGTCAATTCGCAGATTAAATTCCTCAAAAGACTGCGCAATTACTAATATTAGTAACCAAAACTAGTAGTAACGGTCTCGGCAAAATCCTGTCTAAATTGTTTGAATAAAAACTGCATCATATGTGTTTTGAAGGCAGAGTGTGCATGCAATAATGTCGCCTTAGCTGAGACAACGGGGCGCTAAGGGTTAAAAAATTGGGCTTTTAAGGGTCTCACGTCTGAAATTCAAACCATCTATTGTTTAGCAACGGATTCGGAAACCCTCCGCGCTTTTGCGCATGCGCCGGGAAGAGTTTTCATCAAAATAGGGGGAAATTGAAGAATGGATGGGTGATGTTTACATTTTGTAAAATGCAAGATGACAATCGGCAAATCTAGCTCTCGAGTCGACACAACTATCATGGCGGACTTTTCCCCTTCTCGGTTCCCTCGGCGCAGAATTTTCCTTCCCGGCATGCTCGGATTTCAGTCCAGACGGAATTCCAAACATGACGATCCGTTTGGCTCATTTCCTCAGATTTGATGGGTTTTTCCGTCTCGCGTTCCAAAAATCCGTGAAGTGAGTGGCCGCCTTTACGGAGCGTGTTCTAACAAAGAACTCCGGAAATGCGCTCATATGACTCATTGCCTGACACCCCTTTCCGGTGTAAAATCGTCCAAAAGTGGTAGTCTCGGAATCCGTTGCTGAACAGTATCTAATTAGATGACCCCTTCTCTGCTATCTCTTAATTATAGTAGAGAAGGGGGATGACTGAAGCGGTTCGAACGGAAAGTTCAGTGTCAGTCACCGGTGGCTGACATGGCGCTTAACGGTGTTAAACTCAAAATTTTCTTCTGTTTTTACAATTCAAGTACTGTTGCTTTAAAACATTCGATCTTTCAACGACGGGCTACTTTCTATCTCTATTAGAGATGTAGCGCTTGAGGCTAGGTCCAAATATTTATGCGACGAAAAGAATCGCTATTTATACGCACCGCTAGAACAGTATAATTCGATATAATTCGATTCATTTAAATCAATGCATAATAACACAGCCCATGAAACTGAATAAGATAATTGAGACTCGATTTCTATATTATACGAAGCAAGGTGGTTAAAATATGGCGACCAAATGTCCCGTATTGGCCGGGACATTTCCAAATTTTGACTGTGTACTGGATTTGAATTAAATGCCCGGAATTTCGCCAGGTTTTACTTATAAGTAAATGTCTCATATTAAAACAAGATAAATTAGATGCAATTTTATAAAAAATAGTTAAAATATTTCATCTTTAGTTAATCTAAGTGAATTTTCCTTTGCAATTTTGCTCGTGTAACATGACCAGGCATCTCTGAACCGTCCCGAATTTCGGCGCTTTGACAAGATTTAAAGCGTTCACAGAAATTAAATGAAATGTCCTGGATTACCCCTTTTGATACTTATTAGTAAATATTTCGTATTAAAAAAAAGATTAACTAGATTCAATTCTTTTTAAAGTTAGCTTCTGATGAATTCTCCCTTTAAAATTATACTATACATAGGGTTGCCATACCTCCGGATTTCAAACTCAAGTTCGGACAATGTCCGGATCTTCAAAGTGTCCGGATTTAAACCAGTGAATGCGGCGAGAGAGAAATTTGGTTGTAATTGAGAAAATGTGACTTATTCGAAAATGTCGGCATCATTCCGACACTGAAAGAAAATTTATTGGTTACACTATTTGGATCCACTGATGAGAAAGTGGATAAGCCTCCTTATCAGGCCCCAGTTCCAACTGAAAATTAAAAGCTTTGGCAGTATTGTTTTAATTCTGTTTTTATTATTATAATCTTGAATTACCAAACATTAATAAAAATTGTATCTTCTTTGAATTCTGACGCCTTAAATGTTTTTTCGCTGCTTCAAACTCTGTGCTAGTATTATGAATGAGGGTCATTGTTAGACAGGTTTTAAAATTTTAAATTACACTTTGCCCCCCCCCCTTCCCGGCGTATCCGGATTTCAACTAAAAAAATTATGGTAACTCTAACTATGCATAGAATAGGAATTCTTTAATATGACTAATACAGATGAATGAATCCGAAGAAATAATAGGCAACAGTGGCCTAGTGGTAAGGTCTCGGCTTTGAGGCCGGAGGGTTCCAGGTTCGAAACCGAATTCCACTACAGGTACGCTGTGTATGGGGCCCGTTGCACGCTAAATCATGCGTAGGGGACCAAATGTCCTCTCGTTGGTGTAGTGCGGAAGTCTGGAGAGAGGGGTGCCAGCCCAGGTGTCGTCATCTGACTAAGGTTCAAAATTACCTGCTCCGTCCCAAAATAGTCCTCGTGTTGCTTCAAAATGGGACGTTAATATAACTAAACTAAGCCAAAGAAAAAAATAGCAAAATATCTTATTTGTGCTTCATCAACACTTCCTCCTTTTTTTTTTGAAAAATTTATGATTAACACGTTCTCAGCCATGACTCCCGACTGAGATTCCAACCATCTGTCTAACGGGTCTATTCTGGTACCCCCGCTTGCGTTGGGAGATCTCACTTTTCCCGCACGTTAACAACGGGAAAAGTGATGTCTCCCAACCCAACCGGAGGTACCAGAATAGACCCCTAAGATGATCCCTTCTCTGTTATCTCTGAATTACAGTAGAAGAGGAATCATCTGATTAGAGAGTAGGCGTGAATGATATTTGACTCATGCGGTGATCAACGTGTTAATTATTTCATCGTCTGATTTTTTTATACCTATTTTTTGGTTTTTGTGCAAGGCCCTGTTTCCTTTCCCTAGTTAGCGTTCCGGATTGCGCACTCGGGTCTTGAGAGTCCCGGATTGGAGTTCAAAAAATATGATCACTTTAGCTAATTCATTCTCGTATGTTTCATTCAAAACGCATCTCAAAACTTTGCGAAAAGTCCATTGCACTGCTCTATCTTCGATTGAAATACGAATAAAAACAAATGAGTTATTGACTCTATAATATTATCATATGAATAAAAACAGATGACTCATTGACTCTACAAAATTATCATATAAATAAACTTAAAGAAGCACCTTTTCCCACTGGAATAAACCATTATCTTCTCACCCAGAGCTTATTCGAGAGCACACTTCGGTGACGTGGGACGAAAATATCTCAAACTAGTTGGGTTACCCGGTTTTTACGTTGCTCGGAAAAGCATTCCATTTACAGGACTCAGAAAAAAAAGAACAAAAAAACAGCACTATCTCACTCTAACCCTTTTTCCACCACCCCGGTTAATTTATTTCCTGAATTAACGTCTATGATTCCTCTATCCGAGGTTTAAGAACTTCCAATTCATCACATGTGTTTTTTCCTCTTCCTCTGCAAAAGATTTAGACCCATCGTCTGAAGTTCTTTCTTGGAGAACCCGGCTCCAAGAAGACATCGTCCGTTATCCTGCACCCTTGGGATGCTTTCTTCTTCCTCCCCCTCCCCCCGGTTTATTTATGAGGGCTGTCAGAATCGGCCGTCTCCTTTTAAGTTTTTCTGAGAGCTCTTTCAAATTATTGCTGGCAACGGAAGTCAAGGGTTGAAGTTGAATGCGAAGCGAGGGCTGGAAGCATTGCTGGTGGAGATTTTGAATAGAAACTGAAAACCAAGAATGAAGAATTTTGAGTAGAAATTTAAACAAGAGTAGAGACTGACAGTTGGCTGTATAAGAAAAATGAAATCATTCGTCAAGAGGTTTATCGATTTGACAGTGCCATGCTGGTTCTTGGTGCAACTTTGGGCACTTCCATCCACGCATGCAGCCGCATATGGAAGAAAAAGGTAAGGATAGATGCTTTAAATATAAAAATAACAGTAGAACGTCGATAATCTAATTATCAATGAGAAGATATGTTGAAAATCGAATTGTCTAACCAGCTTAATTTCGGGTTTAAAATATAGGGTTTAGTGTTTTATAAAGATATTGGATTGTCACAAATCTCGTTCAAAAACTATATATATATGGTGTTTGTGAAAAATTATATTGCACACTACTTCATGCGACTTGCATTTAGTACTCAACTGAAAAAAATTCAGTTTGGAGTGACATATTTCCCTTTATTTATTATTTTTTCATTTAAAATACGAGGTTGTATACGCTTTCTCTATTTTTCAGTAAAATGGATGCAGTAAAACTGAAAATGATTTTGTGTTGAATTTATTGGACTTCAAATATAGAATTTCTCGTGGAATTTGAAAATCAGATTCAGCACTTGATTGGATATTTTATATAAGCCAGTTCGGACACATCTCCCGTCTCTTCAGTATTATATGTAGATATTTTAATCTTTTTTAAAGTCGACCACTATATTTTTGTTGTCATAGCTTTCCGAAAAACAGATTTTCATAATGTAACGATAAATAGGCATGATTCCACTCTTTCTCGGTATAATTGTGAATTACAATCTACATGATTCTCACTTCTTGATGGTAGTATATTATGACGGCAATATGGTTGAAATTGTGGTTTTCGATTACTATTCGAAAATATTCGTACGCCGGGAAATTTGAAAATAAATTCAAGATGTGACAATTTTTTCTGCGATAGATGCTTAAGAAAATAAAATCAAAGGAGATTCGAACCTCTACTTCGAAACATCGTAGCATGATAATGTTTTAGGCTCGATTTCTGTCTTTATATTTTTAAAAATCTAATTAAATCAACGATAACGGGTACGCAAAAAATGTACACGCAACGCGCGTGAGAATGAATGCAATTACTAAAACAATGGTAAATATTGCTGTAAAATATGCTAAAAAATAGTTTAAAAATTTATTAAAATTGGGAAAAAAATCGCACGGAAATGAAACTGGTATAACTGAAAAGCCAATTCTTTTAATTTTTGAGTGAAAATAGTTTTTGTGGGATAATATGCTTCTATTGAGGAAAAACGTTAGCATTTTGAATTTTTTAATTAAAGTTGTTACTAAAGTTTTAATAACCCCTTTTTTTAGTGAGCACCTACTACCCCAGAAGTAAGTACGTGTCAAATTCGGTAGCTCCAGGTCCAACGGTCTGCCCTGTAGAGAGTTTTGAATGATTTTTGCACCCCGTACATCGTATCACACAATTTACAAATGGTACCCAAGCCTATAAACATTACCATGTTTAAATTTTGTAAATTCTGCGAGTTGCAAATTTTTATGATATCATTGTGAGTCGAACTCTTAACTGTACATTTCTTTCTCAAATCTTATGAAGGGCATGCTCGTTGTCCTTCTGTATTGTGAAAAACAAAAACGTGTGATAAATATTTAAATTACACACGAGGGACAGCGAATTTGCTTGCGGAATTTCTTTGCTGACGACAACTAGAAATTTTTAATTTAGTGTTTAGATATCGATTTAATCATTTTCCACTATTTTGGATTAATGGATTTGTGTTTTTTCTTGTGGAAAGAAGCTGTCCAGTGGTACTTTCTTTGAAATTTTGTAGCATAGCTTAATCTCTTGTCCTCTCTGACAAAATTTTCGAAGATGTTTTGTTCTTTCAGCATCCATCTGTCATTTAACTGCAAAAAGAGTATCAGAATATGTATTCCATAACTTTTTATTGTTTACAAATATTTACAATACAAACACGAAGAAGACAGAAATATTATCGTATGCTTTGAATTTCTAGTTTTAACATCTCAGTCTGTATCGTGTAATAACATTCTGGCATACGAATTTAAATAATTTTACAGTGTTTGTTGTAAAAAGTCCATTGAATAAATTGTCATCAACAAAATTATTTTTAGAAATATTGAAATTTTTTTACTCTTGAGGTCTAGTCTTTAATTTTATGTCTGGTCCAATTTATTTATTTTTTAAATTTTAAGTGGACCTCGTTTTTTCAAATAAAAGAAGTAAAGCACAATAAAAATATTTTCAGATTTTAAAGCCTTATTTTTAAATTTATCGATTTTAAAATCTAATGAGAAATTTCGGCTTCTAAAACAGAGAACTCGTTTAAAATATGTGACGAATCTGTTTATCTCCGTATCAATCTATCATTTATCTCCGTAATTTTGTTCCAATAGGAAAATATTTTTATTTTAAACTTTTAATATGTCCCATTTCCTAGTAATGCCACTTAAATCACCCCCACCCCATACACACAGACGCGCGCTACGTAGGGTCCTATTGACGTGGTATTGGTAGTAGGATCTCCGCATCGAAACAGGACAATCGCAGGCTCCAGACCCTACTCTACTGAAGATCAGCTTTGTAAGCGGGCGTGGTTCTCGTTAACCCCTTAAGAATCGCTTTAATTTTTTTTTATCTAATAAGATGGCCCTCCTGTTTTGGAAAGGCGCTGTCGTTTTCATTCATCTAAGAAGGCATAGAATACTTGAGATCCTTATGGATTCTACGTAATTTTTGTGACAAATCATAAAGCTAATTAATGATTAAATTTTAGTTTATAAGGCCTAAAAATGTGATAATTCGATGCACGTCAATATGACGGGAGCGAGACTTAAAGGGGTTAAATCTACCATCGAGGAAGAAACGGTCTAACATTAACCCTTTGCACTCGGAAAAAGTAATTAGATGCATAATTATTCACTGATTGCTTTGAATTATTATTGTTTCGGAACGTAAAAATGTTTGTAAATATTTTTCCTGAAAAATTATTCTACTACTTCTTGCAACTTTGCAGGTAGTTTTTTAACCATCGAAATCAAGAAGCGTCAAAATGATGCACCGTCTAGAATGGTGACCGAGAGTATAAAGGGTTAAAATTGAACATTCAAGAGCACCTCGTTCTTTGTAAATTTGGTCGCTTCGCGCCACAACCAGTCGCCAGTACGAAAAACCAATGAGAATTGGAGCGGTATGGTCGAAAGTTTGGGTTTTCAACCCCTCTGGATATCCAAGCTCTCCATTTGGACTGCCGGGCCATAAATGCTGAAATGCGACCGGTGTAGATATAGGAGAGAGGGGTTGAAGCTCTCTCGCTCTAGAGGAAATCGAAATAGGAGGGAGGTAGAAGTAGGTACAGAACAGAACGCCATCCCTTAGGGTGTGAACAGACGGGTCGTTTTCGTCGAAAGCTGTGGCCGTGAGGCGACACATGACCCCGTGTTCTTTAATGGCGCTGTTCACACTTGCGCGGCAAAGTCGTATAACCAGATCTCGTCGCGCTTGTCTCATCGTTCCCCAATGAAGCAGCTCCGGTTTCGCCGGCAAATCGTCGCATGGTCCCATAGTAACGAGTGACAGTGTTCACACGTGTTTTTGTACGAAAGCGTTTTCGCTCTAAACGGATGGCAGCTCCAAGCGCCGATTCTGTTCTTTAAAGTTAAATAAAAACTTATAAGATTTTAGATGATTTAAAACATTTTTTGTTTCTTTTTCGATTAATTATATTTTGTTATGCTGATATTATGATTTTTTACAAATAATTAAAGCGAGTGTGTCTGTATTTGTACAGGATGAAAATGTAATATCAAGTTAATTTTTTTCACCTTTTCGAGATAACTTTTGAAAATATTATTGAATTGTAATTTTAATGTAATATTTTATTTAGAAGAATAATTATAATACATTTTATTTGATAATAAAGCTTAATTAAACTGTTTTATTATAAAGGCATATTCATATTTTATTTTCTTATAAATATCTTTAACAGGCGTATTGTGAAGAAATGCTTTTGCTAAACTTTGTATCTGTGATAATATGAGGGAACGGGTTTTTTTTCAAGGAAATAGTCTTTTCATCGGCACTCGTTTTGTATTCAGATTTTCACTGATACATTAATTAAACTGGTCGCTGATTCATTAAATGCATCAAGTTTCCTTCTACATTTAATTTTTTTACTTTCTCGTATAGGAAATATACAAAGAGAAAATATTGTAATCGTCAAAAAATTCGAACTCGAGATTTTGACGAATCTCCACGTTTTAGACCTCCTCGAGTCCGAAAAACACAAGTTTGGAATTATGTTTGTCTGTGTATCTGTCTGTGTGAACCGATAACTCGAAAATTATTAGAGCTACGGGGATGAAATTTGGTATGTGATCTTGACACATAATTTGTAGGTTTTTATCAAATTTTGTACAAAATCCGTCTACGGGAAGTCTGTCTGTTCGCTTTCATGTGAACACTATAACTCAAAAACTTGAATAGCTAGATGGATAAAATTTGTTACACTGTTTTATCATCAGGAATGTAGGTCCCAATCAAATTTTTGATATTAACCCTCTGACTGCTTATCCCGCGATTTCCGCGGGTAGGAAGAAAGTCTATTTTCTGCTGCATCCTGCGATTTTCGCAAGCTAATCTGTCCACTAAGTACCAGCAAAGTATTGAATCATATTATACTGATAAAGATTTGCATATAAATAGCCATTAGGTTGATTCAACGGTATTTGAACATGTTTGTAAACGTTGCATCTAAATAGTGATTTAAAATAATTACGCAGTCAGAGGGTTAAGGAATTTGCTTTTTCCTAGTTTAAAGTCCATTTCATAAAAAAGTTAATTACGACGTTCTGAAAATAAATAATTAAGCTATAAAAAATTCAGTTTCTTGTTTTTCGTTAAAATTATTTCTCCACCACAGTGCAGTAAACAACGTCCAGATGGTCCAAATTCGGCGACTCCATCCTAATCATTTCAATGATGTGAATTTCAAAGTTGTGCAATTTTTTCCTTAATTTTAACAAATTTCAGACTATATTTATATTTATACTTTGCAAAAAAGCAGATAATATATATTTTTTAATGAACCGGTTGAAAATTAATGTTTTAGGTCAGTTGAACAATATTTAGCTTATAACTTTTAGGTATAACCTTTTCAGTTCTTCATGTTCAAATTTTATTTTTTTTAAATTTACTTGAAACATTTGACTTCAGAATCATAAATAAAAATATATTGAAAAATAATTTTTCTCTTACTAGCCTTTGTAAAATATGAAATTACTTACTTTTTAAAGCGATTTTTTTCCCTACAAAATAACACATGCAATGATCATTATGAATTGCTATATTGTTTAAAAATAACTCAAAATGGAATTTTAATCAAAATAAAATTATTTGAAATTCAATTACATGCCTACTATTTATCAGGATAAGCAGAATATCCATAGGGTATTCTTTAATTTGTGAGAACATTATATGAAACGCTGGAAAATAAAAAATTATATACTAATGTATGTTATCCGGAATTCAACTGAGAATTTTCTGAAACAGTTCCATACATTATAAGTTGTGAAATTTTTATTCATTATATGCAATAAATCAGGGATGGGCAAACTTTTTCGGTCGCGGGCAAAAAATCGCAAAAAAAATGTTTGGCGGGCCAAGATAAATTTTTCTAAAATTTTAAAAGCAATATACAAGTATTACAATTTAAATATGTTAATGAGATGAATGAAATTGCGATTTCATTTTTAAAAGTTCCTTATGTTGAGGTTCGAAGTGAGATGTACTGATTCTAAGGAACGAGGCTAAATGCTCATCTGTCAGTCTACTTCTGAAATAATTCTTTCTAAGGTTCATAGTTGAAAACACTTGTTCAGATACATAAGGTGAAGCAAACATAGCACTGATTTTCTGGGCGTGAGATATTAAATTTGGGAAACTTACTTTCGATAATGATTTGTAAAACTCTAATTTTGGCATATTTAGAAACGACTGCTTGAGATGATTGTTAGATTGCAACTCAATTAATTCAAGCTGCAAATCTGACCTCACTGCTTCACAATTTACGTTGAAAGGCATGGTAAAAATAACCAATTCTGTTTGAATGGCACTGAAATCTTGAAATCTGCGTTCGAACTCAAATTGCAGTTTTTTCAAGCCATCTTCATAATTCTTAAGCTTCTCTTAATTTACTGAGGGTATTGAATTTAACCTCGAGAAATGAGACAAGTCGTTCTTAGCTAGCTGCCCAGCAAACAGATTAAGTTTTTGTTTAAAAGCTTTGAGATGGGCCCAGATATCGTCGATAAATTGATTTTTACCTTGCATCTTGACATTCAAGTTATTCATATGACAAAGAAGATCTGTGAAAAATGCAAAGTCTGAAAGCCATTCTGTATCTTCTAACATTTCGCACTCCGCAGAACAATGTTTCTCATGGAAGAACGACACAATGTTGTCTTTCAGCTGACAAACTCGCTCGAAAACACATCCTGCACTAAGCCACCTTACTTTCGTGTAATACAGTACATCAGAGTATTCAGATTGCACGGACTGAAGAAAATCTCGAAATTGCCTGTGAGTAAGCCCACGAGATCGAACAGTATTTACAAGCTTCACGACTGCAGCAAGCACGGGTTTCATATTCAATACAGATTTACACAGAGCATCTTGATGCATAACACAATGTATAAAAACAACATTGTTCCTGGGATAGTTTTGATTAAAGAGTCCAAGAAATCCAGATTTTTTTCCTGTCATATTTGGTGCTCCATCGGGTCGTAATATTACATATATTTGTTATAGGCACTTTCAAAGTTAAAAGCCCTTCCTGAAATTCACGAAAAATATCACATCCCTTTGTAGTTCCCTTTAAAGAACGCATGCACGCCAGTTCCTCGGTAATTTCAAAGTTCTCATCAACACCTCTTATAAATAATACTAATTGAGCAGT
>BGPR01035870.1:0-15761 GCA_013235015.1 Araneus ventricosus | reverse complement strand
AATGAAAAAATTTCATCTGATCTGAATGTAAAACAAATGAAAAAAAAAATGTATTTCTTTCTCTTTAGGGAAAAGATGAGAGAGAGCAGAAATTGATTTTTTTTTTATGTAATCTAATTATAGTACTAAGTAAACCAGTGTGTCTGAACCTCTTGCATTTTAATGCTTTAACATTATAAACTACAAGAAGAAACATATTTTGTGTAAAAATCTTCTTTGAAGCAAAAATGTCATGTAAAATAAGACATTATGATTGTAATATATCTCTAAAAATGTTATGTGTGGGCTTGATTAGTCCATCTGGTTTGATATGATTCATTTCTTTCGAATCCCACAGGACTAACTTCAGGAGAAGGGTACAGTCGATTTACCTTATCCTCCGGGTTGAGAGAAGCTCGTCACCCAGGGCCGTACCGAGGTGATCCTGAGCCCTTGGCGGAAATGGAAAAGCTGCCCCCCCCCCCCCTTTACGTGACACATTTTTATTAATTTTTCATCCCTTCTATAAAACCCCTACCCTGAAAAAACTACATTCCCGCAAATATTTTTATACACAAATTTAGCATATTTTATGATTTATTAAATAGGTTTAATAAAAATTACGTATTCTTAAAAAATACTTTAATGAACTATATTCACGAAAAATACTGTACAGAACAAAATAAATGTATCATCAAATAAGTTACAAATTGCACATTTCTACGATGTGCAAGGCCAAACTGAACAGCAAAAAATAAACAGATGGGAAAGCTGTAAAATATCTAAACGTCCTATTACATATCGAATAAAAGAATAATATGATTATTTGAAAAACTGAAGAAATAATCCTGAAGTGGAAACTAAATTTCCAAAAACAGTCTAAAGAAAAAAGTTAAAAATATCATTTATAAAATAAAGATAACTGCCAGAATTTTCTAAATAATAAATTTTGTAAAAATAATAAAAATTAATTTTCAGTTTTTTTTTTCTTAGTTAAGATGTCAAAAAAAGAAAAAAATGAATTGCAATAATTGCGAAATTAAAATGAAACTAAGAATCTGTAATTCGATAGCAAAAAAAAAAAAATGCATGTGTCAATTATCTCACTATAATTGAAGAGAGAAAATATTATCATTAGTGGCGAAAAAGAAGATATTTCACCGCATAAAACTTACCAGATGAAATAAAAATCACTTTATTTAATGAGCTTGAGATGAAAAATATATTTCAAAAAGTGTATAAGAAAAAACTACGGGTAAGTGAAAATCTACTTCGGAGCTAGAGCAGTTAAATGTATCAAAGAGAGCAAATTTTGTTCACCATAATGTTAACAATGATTAAAGATCATGTGATTAAATATCACAGAAAGCCATCACCCCGCCCTGCCTTGCCACCCGGGTCTACAGTGAATGACCGGCCGCCACGACTTCATCGAACACTGTGGTCCCCGCACAATAGTCCTCATTACGAGCGGCTCATGCGACGACCCACCATTTTACCGGGTTACGACCCGTCATCGGAGATGGGCCTAAGAGCCACACCACCATTACTGTATCCACCAAGGGAGCGAGAACCTGCTTACTTATCCGGCAGCTTCTCATCCGTGAACTTCGCCATGCTGGAAGCGTGTGATTAAATATGCGATTATATAAATATAAAGAAATTAGTGATAGTGTGATTAAATAAGGAAATTAGTTTGTCATTTTAAAATTGAAAAGTACTGTTGAAAATCACACATTTTTTAAATTCCTTTAAATTAAAAAAATGTACAGTTATTAAATTGGTATCATTAAAAAGATTTTTTTTTAATTTTAAAATGACGTAAAAAGTCATTTTTGAAGATGATATTTTTTAAAAATACGGCAAAAAAACTACAAAATCTTGCCTAATTTTTTATTAACTGTAATTTTAATTAACCTTTGAGCTTTGAAAAGTTGATAGTGATTCTACACTTGTTTTGAAGAGCATATGTGCCAAATTTCATCAATATCATGCAAAAATATCGATTTTTTTTAAAAAGACAAATAACATTAATCTTTGTATACATTAAAATTTTATGTTTAAATTAGTTACACTTATCAAGACAAGTAAAATCAAGGAAATCATGAATTTGGTGTAGAATCGCTGCATTAAATTTTTTATGTAATAAACTCTAACTCGAAATAATATAATGTTAATTTTATACTTGCTTTAATCATGCTTCAGTATGCATATTTTAACTACTAATAAAAGCGCATGTATGCATAGGAGACTGTCTGTTGGCGTTCTACAAGACAGGCCGTTGAGCCTAGAGTTTCCAAATTTGGTACAAACCTACTATGACGGGTGGCAAAGTACACCTCAGTGAGTTTTTTAAACCTTTAATTAATTAAAACTTACGAAAGAGTTCGGGGGGAGGGGTTCAGCGTTAATAGTCAGAAATATTATCATTTAAAAATAATTTCTACACCGTCTTATATTTTTTAAAAAATTATCTTTCAAATGATAACTGTCTAGTTGTGGAGTAATTTTTTCTTAAATTTGACAATTTTTTTAAAAAATATTTTTATGTATAAGTTACAACAATGCTGGATTGAAAATCAAACCAATTTCACTGATTCATCAAATCTTTAATTTAATATTTCTCTTAACGTTTAATTTAATGTTTCTCTTATGTTAAAAAAACGTGATATAAAAATGTATTTCGATTATTACAATATAAAACCTTCTTTTGGTGTATTGAAATGCTACCATTTTCGTTGCTTTTCCAGTTTTTTAGTCTATTTTTTTGTTAATTCTTTGCTACTTGAAATAAATTTACTTTTTAAATGGATTTACTATATAATTTTGATAGATTTAATTTTTAGCTATGATCTAAAATAAATTTTTTCCCTTAGGGCAGATAATCTTCAATGGAACCCATACCATCTATTTATTTGTAATAATTAGGTAAAACATTCAACTGATAGTCAGATAAATAAAGTGCAATAAATGTAATTTAAATCTGAATTATGCATGATCGAAATAAAAATAAATTTTCATTGAATTTAATGATATTAAAGAGCCATTCTACCTAAGACTTTTTCACAATTGAATGTAAAAATCAAAGTCATTAATTTATTAGATGCAAAACATATTGCCTTAAAATTTAGTTCAAATTAGCTTACGAAAAATTAAATAAGTTGACGTTTTTAAAATCGGGTAGCATAAATAATATATAATTAATAAAATGGGCGAATCAGCTGACAGTAGAAGGTGGCTAGTATTTAATCCAACAAAATCAATTTAAAAATAAAGAAAAAAATTGAGCTCACCTCTTTAAAACTAATTTTTCTCCTTAGAAAAGAATGAAAATATCCAACTATTTCTTTATGCGCCCACTCTCTGATGAAACAAAAACAGAATCGCAACATTTCCTTCGTATTATTTGCCACTAAAGAAACATCAAAGGACCACCCTTTATCATTCCTACAATATAGTAAACAAGATAAAATAAGACTTCCCACCCTGAAACACAAAACTCTAAGAAAAAGCGCGATTCCCCTTCCTCTTTGAGATTTTAACAGTTAAATTAAGTAAATTTTTTGCCCTCCCTCCCCTCTTATTAGCGTCTTAAAGGTTCGAAGAAGATTCTTAAGGCAGGCGAGTTCCCTTGTCCATCTATTTTACTACTGTAAAATGAGATGTGAAAAAGAAGAAAAAGCATGTTGTCTTGCCATCTCTAGGCAAGAACCACACCCATGGTTAAAGAAGGACCCTTTTCTCCTTGCTGGAGGGACCCTTTTTTCCTGCGGCAGCAAGAAACTCAAAGTGCTCATTGCCGCATTAGTTTGTAGCATAAAGCTACTTGCTATTTTGTTCCAAGAAAAGGCGCAGTCCCTTTCTCTCTCTCTCTCTGTAAGAGGGTCGCAATCAGACAAGCTGGAAAACTTGACCACTGAACAAAACAACTAGCCACTCCCGTAATGTTTAGTGAGCCACTGAAGACTTATTCTCAAATTCTTTTTTATTTGCACAGCAGATCGTACCAATCTAACTCTTAAACTAAGTTTTTAAATGGTCATTTTTGCGCCCCCGTCCTACCTGCGCCATTGGCGGGGGCCAATCTCGCCACCCCCTTGGTACGGCCCTGTCGTCACCACAAGCTTAACCATAAATTACGGCATTCGTTTAATGCCAGAAATTTTGTGATAATAAAAGAAAATTTCTACGAGTTTACATTATTATAATGTCTTGTTAACAGGGCCGGATTTTGAAATAGGAAAAGTAGGCAACTGCCTATGGGCCCAGGAACTTTGGGGGGCCCTAAAACCTCGAGATTTTTAGGGTAATCTATTTTTATGTTTTTTTTCATTTGAACATTATTCTTAGGATTTTTTCTTGTTTTTAAATTATCTTGCAGATCAGTGTGGCCCAGCTTTTTTAACAGTTAGCTGACTGACTCGCAAGTCAACAGCTTTGGTAAACTTTATATTTAAGTATTTAGAATACTTTCATTTTTCTACCATTTTGTTTATAATTATTTTTAAATTTAAAAACAAATTATACGCGAGATACTGAAATTAACTGTCTTGAAGATAAACCGCAGTTAAATGTTTTGTTATTTCAGTTTGCCGTAATATTTGCTACTTAAAACCTACTTATAGAGCTATTAAATTAAAATCGATAAAAAATATCTGGTTTTGAAGGCGAAAGGGGCCCCCAAAACTTCATTGCCTAAGGGCCCCTACACAAGTTAATCCGGCCCTGCTTGTTAATTATATTAGAAAAAACTCTTATCTTCACGGATCTTGATCGTTATTAGCAAGAAAATGTGATCTAGGTTCTTTGGCATGAATTATATTATAAGCTTTATCTGTACAAATTATATGCTTGGATATGCGAAGTGCGATGCAATCCTCCGTCCAAGGATCGGATCCAGTGGCGAATCCGGGGGGGCTATCGGGCTACAGCACCCCCCCCCCAGAGCCAAGCCAGAATTTTTGGTTTAATTTAACGTTATTACAAATGTTTTTTTCTTAATTTCTCTCTTAAAAAAATAATAAAAACGTTTCAACATTGCTTTCTAGCTTGAAAGGCTCGAAAATCTTGCTACTTTTGTAGCCATTCCACTTGTACTTGTAGCATTGACGCGGTCGAAGACATTTTTTGGCTAGTTATTTCATCGTAATTTTTATTAAATTATCGAAAGCATTGTATTGTTCTTTATGATTCTTATTGTCAGGTGAGTAAAGTCTGTAAAGTTAAAGATTTTTGGTTTACTTTAGCCTTGAAGTTTGACATCCATCACGACGATACAAAGTTTTTATGACCTCAGCCCCAGACCGGAATCCTAGATTCGCCACTGATCGGATCCCTGCGTCCAAGTGTGCGCCGCACACTTGGACGCAGGGATCCGATCATAACGTTGCCTTAGAAACTGAATGAAACTAATAGTTTGTGTCTAATATTTATGGTGCCTTGCATGTTACATGTTTTTAAAGAAAAACTTCGGAAATTCATTTTATGAAATGCTGCTCATTGAATAACTTCCAAAAAACAATAAAAATATAAATAAATAATTAAATACAATAAAAATAAATAAAATGGAATAAAAATATGATCGCTATTATTTAAATGATTTTTTTTAATTTTAGTTCTAAAATGAAGCATTTTAATAGCAGCATTTACAGCTGCACATACGCAAGCGAAACGATATTCTTAAGAAACTTCATTCTTTAACCCCTTCTTAATCGGATTTTTTTTCTTTTTCCGAATCTCCGACAAAATGATTATGTTTTCCATTCAAGGCGGGAAATCTCACGGCGGAAACGTGAGGAAAGTAGGACTATTTGCGCCATCTCTTAGCAATATTCAGAAATACAAAAATAATCGAGGAATATAACGAGACGTGTAAGTAGGGACGAATTCACTTTCAAAGATGCAATTTTTCTCTTCGTCGCGTTACATGCGACGCCAACCAAGAAGGGGTTAACTGAGAGCTTCTTAACCCCTTGCCTACGATTTTATTTAACCTCCCAACTAGATGACATCACCCACTTGGAACATTTTTTATTATTTCAATCTATTTAAGATGGTAAAGGATACTTGAGACATTTAAGCGTGTCCGAGTGATTTTTGTACTTAAAATTAATTGTTACGTACTTAATTACGGAATTAAATAGCAAAAATTCTGTAATTCGATGCACGTGTCAGACACGTTGTTGTAGGTTAAGGGGTTAAAATATGAGAAGACGGAGGGGTGGGGAAGAGGCCTGATAAGCTACTGTTAATCTTGGCTTCATTGTTGGAGGATCGCTGAATCGTAACCCGATACCGCCGAAGTCTGTCTTATAAAGTTAGAGTTCAATTTGTCATGAGGGCTTTAATGCTGACAACACACTGATGTAAAGAAGAAGTGTGGAGAGTGAAGTGCCTGCTCGGATGTCGTCCTCTGCATCTGATGTGCTTCATTTATAAAAAACTTTTATTATTATTTTTTAAATTTCGTATATATATTTTATTTCAGTTGCAATGAATCAAACATTTTTCCTCTCTGTAAAGAGTGGAAAATAATAAAAATATGTGAGTTTAATCAAGCATCTAAAATGTTTTAAAACATACATCGTCGCTTAACAAGCAACACCACCCATCTCAATTTTTTGACATTTCAAAGAGGTAGAAAGTACTCAATTTTTCGCAACCAATAACGAATATTTCTGAATTTTTTTCACACCAAGTTGAAACATGCGGTCTCGTGTTTATATCAGATGTTTAAAAAATCCATATATATTCCTTATTGGTTGTGAAAAATTGAGTATTTTCTTCCTCATTGAAATTTCAAAGAATTTAGATAGGTGGTGTTGCTTCTTAAGCGACGATATGTAATAAATATTTTTTAGAGCCAGTTATTCAGTACTTAGCTGTGATTTTTGTTCTCTGTTTCCTACGCATACTGATAAGAAACTAATATGGTCCCATTTTCCAAATTGAGAAGCAAATGAAGTCGCAATAATGGATTTCATGTGAGATTTCCCCAGGGACTGGGATAGGGGCATCGCCATTTTTCACTTAAACCCTTGGTAAGACCAAAAGGAGTTCTTTTTACACTCAGTCTAAAATATTCATGGATGGACCTTGAAAATAATTTGCGCGGATATAATAGAAAAATCACAAAATCAAGATTAAAAAGACTGAAAAATGTAAATATAGCCAATAGGATTTAGAATTATAGACACTTCTAAATTAGAAATTATTTTCTTATACACATAATTTTTTAAAAAATTCCACAGATTTAATAAACACTATGCAACAGGAATATTAATTAAATTCTGCATATTAAGTGGAACTTCAGGGATCTGGTAAATAATACCATCTAATGAAATTTCTCTCGGTGTTATTCCTAGACCATCAGAGAATAGGTAATCGAATCATCTTTAAACAAGCGTCAGTTTAAGATTTGCTGTCTCAGATCGATAACAAATGTACCATATTTTGTGATAAAAACTAACCCTTCCGAATCTATACACCAACTACAATCAAATGTTTACAATCAATGTAGTCTACACAATAAAATGTTTGATGATTAACCATGTTTTTGAAACAAAGCCGTGGTTCGAAATAGCTTAAGGAAATTACTCTACAATATTCTTCAAGCCTGCAACCTAGTCATACCGTGTTCTAAAAATGTCCAGTTGTCCTTTTGAAGGAATTACTGAATTTTTAACCAACTTTATTATTTTCATAATGTAAGTCTCCCCACCCCTTTTTTGTAAAATTTGTATACGTTTGCTTCAAAATGGCCAGGGCCGGATTATTAAATTGGCAAAGTAAGCAATTGCCTAAGTGCAGCAGCCAATACAGGAGGGTGCTATGGGGCTGAGCCCCCCCCCCCCCCCCGAGCTGAACCAGAAATCTTAATTATATTTTAAATCATTACAGCTGTTACTTGATCTCCCTTTTAAATAAAAAGTGACAACATTGCTTCCTAGCTTGACAAGCTAGGAAAATTTCTCCACTTTTGCAGTCATTCCCTCGTACTTGTAGCGTTGACGCGGTCGAAAACATTTTTTGACTATTTATTTCACTGTATTTTTTATTAAATTATCGAAAGTATTGTAGTGTTTGTACTTTATGATTCTTAATGTCAGGTGAGTAAAAGCTGAAAAGTGAGAGTGGATCGGTTTCGATAAGCCATGAGGTTTGATATTTGTCACGACGATACAAAATGTTTTATGAATTCAGCCCCCTCCCCCGACCCAAATCCTGGATTCGCCATTGCTTAGGGGCCCCGCAACTTTGGGGGTAAGCGAGGCTTCGGCATTTATTTTGAGGTATTTTTTAGAGTAATTTAATTTTGTACTTTCATTTAATATACAAACGACACTCGAACTTTTCAAATTAAAATCAAGTATCGTTTAAATTTTTGAACATTATTCTAACAACATTTCTAATTATTACTTTTTTCAAATTTTTAGATTATGTTGTTTTATAATTCTAAAAAAATATATTACTTTATAATTTAAAAAAATCTTTGATGCTATAATTATACAATATTTAGATTGTGATAGAAAGTTTTGTCATTTTTTAAACTATTTTGTATGAAATTAGTTTTAAATTTTAATTTTGCATTTTTTATATGCGATAAACTGAAAATAACTCTCTTGAAAGTGATTCGCAATTACATGTTTTGCCGTTTCAGTTTGTCAAAATTTACTATTTAAAACTTTTTATATAGAGATAAAATTAAAATCAATAAAAATACCTAATTTTGGAAGAAGAGGAGAGGAAAAGAGAGTCCCCCGAGACTCTGCATTGCCTAAGGACTCCTAGAGGGCTTAGTCCGACCCTGAAAATGGTTCCATTATTTCATCCCCAAGTAAGCCATTAAGACAGTATAATTTTATTAAAAATGCATTGATACTTTAAATTTCTTACAGTTAGCCAGATTTTTGAGATGATAAATTTTGCTCATGTATATCTGGAATGGAAAAATATCATTTTGAAAGACGATCATGGGAAACAGTGTAGCGAAAAGGAGGAGGAAAGATACAGATCCTATTTGAAAACCAGAGCATTAAGTGAATCGAAAAGTAAAAGTTATGCTTGTGTTATTAAATTTTTCGTGCATGAAACATATTTAACATGATTTACCAGTGTTTCGTTCCACGGCATTACACTGTTTTAATTTTAAGAGATTTTTGACAAAAAAAGGTGGGACCAGTTTGAACAGATAATGCAAGAACCAAATATTTGAGTATTGCAAGTTTGTTCATAGTATTGGGAACAAAGTGAAAAGGCATTCACACTCAGTTCCTTTTCACTTCGCAGTCCTCGATAATCCAACAAAAGGAGAAAAAGAGAATTATTATTTTTCTTCTCTATCCGCTTGACCTTAAAAATTTCTCCATTTCTGTTATTATTTCTCTGGCTATTACTTTCGAGAAGCGGGTGCGGTGGAGCGTGGCGACTCTCCCAGTCGGTGCGATGTTGGTCAGTGGAGCGATCGCTCGGACGACAGAGCAGTTGTTAAAAATAAACACCTTCTCGGACTCTTAATCCACAGGTTGCCGTGGAAACACATCTTTCGCATACAGGATGCGTCTCTGTTTTGACCAAACAGTGTATGTTTACACGTCGGACGATAAGGAACAAAATATGCGATTGTGTCAATGACCAAACGATCTGATTCTGGTTTGCGAACACATTTCCAGAACAAAATAAAGCACATCGGGTTTTAGGAAGAGAAATGGAATTGAAAATTTAACAATTCTGTATGAGAAGAAGATGTTTTATTTTTTTTCTCTCATTTATATAAAAGAACCTCGTTCATGTCTAAAATTAAGAAGATTTTAGCAATTCTGCTGTACAAAACAAAAATTCCAAAACCCAACATTAGATTTAATTTTAAAAATTCTGATTGCTGTAAACACAGAAATAATTACATCAAATTATTTAATCACTTTCCAAATAAATAGTAGAACAACAAAATATGTTCCTCATGTCAAAAAGTATGTAAGACGTAATTGCGGAAACCATCTAAAAACAGTTTTTCATTTATATTATAATAAAAATGCAAAGAACAACATTAAAATACAAAAAAATAATGCTGAAGGAATAATATTTCCAATATAAATAATAAAAAAATTGAGTGTTTTTGAAAATATACTATGAGTAACATTATTACAGTCTGTAAGCAAACATTAGAACACCAAATATTGAACTGGGTGTTTCAAATCAGATTAGACAATGAGGTTTTAACAAAGTTGAGGTAAAAGGAGTTGTGGTAGATTGATATGCAGGAACATTGATACTGTCCACAAATTTTGATGATTGGAATTGCTCAATATGTTCATATCCCCTCACATATATGCCTCTGTAACCCTTAGCACAGGGTATATTTTTCGGAGTCAAAAGTTAATTTACAAATGAATCAAACCGTTAATTATCTAGTCTAAGTAAATTTTACTCTAAGTACGTGCTGTGTGATTTCTTTAACTAATTACGTTTTCCTGCCAGGGAATCTGCTCCAAAGGTTGGAATAAACATTTATTTTTATGAACTATATTAAGTTTTGAGGTTTTTAAGCGTTGTTGTTGATTAACCGTTTGTTTTTAAGTAAAAAAGGCTGTTGGGGCTGATTAATACAATTGACTCCGGGGCATATTGACACACGTCTCCTGTGTGTATCAATGTACCTCAAGAGCAACTACTTTGCAAAATCGTCTTTAGAAATGGAAAACACGTAAAAATGAACTAGTAAGAGAAACACGTAATTAAGTATTTGTTTAAACAACGAAAACAGTTTGAATTTCATTGCAAAAATGAGAGGAATTGTTGTAAATTAAGTTTACTACATTATAGGGTTATTTTTTTATTAATTTTTGAAATGGGACCAATAATTTATGACCACCCTGTATATTCTAGAACTGAACGTAAATCATCTAAAATTTTACAGCTATAAAAGCGATTACCAGTAAGAGCAACAATTCAGATTCGAATGCTGATTTCTATGACTGAATTATCCTCAGATCAGCTCCAACTGCAATACAATTCTCTACTCTAATTCAAAATATTACAAAATTTCTAGTCGAATTTTGTAAGTTACGTCAGCAAGTTATTCTAGTAGTGTTATCCGAATCGCTTCAGCAGCAGAAGTGCAAGTAATTTGTGGGATTAAATGAAAGGGATGAAAAGTGGCATTAGCGCAAACACTGTGGGACCAGTCTTGATTTTGTTGGAGAGTGCTCTTCACCCTGATCTTTCCCTAATAATCCCATGGTCTTATTTGCTTTAGTTTTCTCTCTGCTGATTTTTCCAGATTTCCACCGCCACGCTTCGAAGAATTCCAGGACGTCGAGGTCCAGTGATTTTACATTCATTTTCACACGATGGGGCTTAATTTCGCAAAGTAGGATCTTAGTGAAATCACTGGAGCATTTAAATAGAACTGGCCATCAGAGGAATAAAACCAAATAATACAAAAATGCGCTCTTTCATTTCACTTAAGTTCCATGCATTCTATTTTTAGGCCTATGAACGATTTTGTATCAGACAGAAGGCTTCCGAATTCAAGGTTTTCTTGAAGCCTCGCGGGAGGGCAGTCTTTGCCTCATAATTGGAACATAGCGATTCTAAGCCCTTCAAGTTGGTGAGAATTGAAAGAATGGACTTAAGTATCGACCTCATCATCTATTTCCAGAATTGCGAGGTTCGTTCCTTTTACATAACCTAAAAATATTTCTTCCCTTTGTTGTTCTTAGTCGCGTCAGATAAGAATTCGTTTAGCATATTTATTCTTACAGAAATTACCCTACTGATGTGGGCACCACGAAATGTGGATGAGTTGCTCAGGTTTCATATGAAGGAACTCGCCCGCCTAGGGTTACAGAAATGGGGGGGCGCAGTCCCCCCTCCAGTGATAGTACGTACCTCCTACGGGAGGGGTTGGGCCGTGAGGCTGTGTTGGCCATTAGGACCCGACCTCAGTACTCGTTTCTATTGCAACGGCCATCATTCAGATTTCCCGTATGCCTAGACAGGTCGGGGTGACTGTGGTTATGGTTATTCTTACAGAACGGACATTGCGATGGCGAGTGACCAGCAAGGATGAATGGCACTCAGAGAATGTTATTTTTTTTTTCGCCCTCACACCGCCCCCTCTTTTTTTAGTTGGCTTTTAATGGCGAAATAAATGTACTAATATTATGTCTTCAAGGTATATTTCAGGGCGGGTGCTGGTGGCTTTGCAAGTCCCTTGGCCTTATCCTTCACCGCATTATTCATTTTATATAACAGTTCCTTAGATTTAACAGAATCAATTGGTCTGATTGCAAAGTTGGAACTGAACACCACTCCGTGCTCTCATCTCTACTCTCTGTTGCTCTTCCTGATAAGTTTGTGAGAGGCATGATGTAGAAGTCATACAAAGCCACCAAAGGGCCGCACACATGTCCCCTTCCAGACTCCGGAAAGGATACAATTTTACAAAGAAATCCACATTCTCAGAATTAATATTAAGCAACATACAGGGGGATTATAAATTATTGGACCCATTTCAAATATGAATTTTTTAAACCAATAATGTAGCAGCTGCTCTTTTTTTTTAATGAAAGAGCAGTTTAAACAAGATTTTTTTTTTTCAGATAGATCGCACGCCGTTATAACGTTCTAAATCTGTTGCAGCGGGAGATTCCAAAAGGAAGCGTCAAAATGGCTACCATGCAGCAATGCGTTCTCCTGTTTCATGAAAACAAACCAATTGCAATAGTTCTGTTATGCACAGGAAGCGAGTTTGCCAATATCATTTGTTAGTCTCGTAAAGTAGAGACAGGCACCTTGAGTAATACTAATTATGAAGAGCTGCTGGATAAGCTAAAAGCGTCCTGGCTTATTGCATGCAGTGGAATTTCTATGAGATGGAGCATTTTTAGAAATGACGAATCGTATGATTTAAAATAGACATTTATTAGAAGACCACATTTAAGAACATATTTACATATCACATCTTATAGTAAAGCAACAGCTTACAGCTGAAATCTCTCCAAGAGAGAATGCTTAGAGAACCGTAACCCTTCCTCTTTCTTTCCTTCTGAAATGACATAGTAGAGACAAGTATATATACTCTAATAATCATCTACATATCAGCTGCGGGAATCGGATAGACAACGTCATACGATTCCGATTAAATAGCTGTTAAAAATGGATGTCAAGTGAAGTGATTAATTTAAAGAAAGAATGCTTCAAATCTTAGAATAAAGGTACGAGAGACAATTTAGAAAAGATGCAAGCTTCTTAGCTTAAAATGCAGAATTTCCCAACAAGTTCAAAGACGTTTTCGCCTAGAGTATTCAAATTGTCAGTCTCGAAGTAAGAACTCCGTTAATCGTCGTTATGAGCAATTTAAGGAAATATGCAACGTAGGAAACGTGCCGGAAGATAAGCACCAGGCACAAGCTTATAGCAGATTTTCAAGGGAATAAGGTCTCGACCTCGCAAAAGCTGAATATGTGCCACCAAATCACAGCGATTCTCTTCAGATGATACAGATATTTTCAATATGCCAATTTATTAAATATTTTACCAGCGTCGGGATTAGACCGCAATAAATATCAAGCGCGAGGAAAATTTATTACACAGGTTCTTCTGCAAAAAATGTTTTAAAGTCGGAAGTCAAAAACCAAACGAGTATCGACTCCTATAATGCGCAAAAACAGTTTTTCTGAATTTATCAAATTTTTCCACCCAGAACAGCAAGGCTTTTGTATATCTGTTTACTCAAAACATTGTTTTATGGATTTCTTTTCTTACTTCTGAATTAAAACAGAATCACAAAAAAGTATCAATATAGTTATTTAGGTTCGAGCGAAGTTTTTTTTTTTTCGGTTTAATTCATGTCCAGGTAGGACTGAATTGAAATGCATTTTAAAAAACTTTGAACAACACATTTGGTTAACACAATGTGGGCTTCGATAATTTTTAAACTTGAAAGAATCAAAGATTTTAATCCAAAACTTCTATTGAACACACAAGCGACAAAGAATTAATATCTATCTTGATATAGAACTAGTAACCCACTAATCTTAATTAACTTTAGAAAAATAAGTGTGCTGAGGATAAACAGGAAACACATTCATAAAATTATAACGCGATAGTTGTGGTTTCTGTACATCTTTCAAAATGTTCCGGTATTAAATGGTGAAGCCATAGTATTCATCACCTTTCGCACTTTCTTATTCATAGCGAGAACTTCCTATCTACAAATATGAGCTATTAATGCGCAGCAATCAGCTCATTGACAGCGACATACGACAAGAGGTTTGAACAAGTCCTTTTCTTGCATTTGAGAAGGATGCAGGTCTCTGAATTGAATTGCACATAAAAGATTGCTACTATTTATTCGAGATGACCTCCATTGCGGCTGTGTTCAAAGTAAACATTTCCAACCCTTTTTTTTCCCTTCCGTACTCTGGGTTGAAGGGAGATGTCAGAGATGTGAAAGCCGAATTGAGCTGAAACCACGCCTTTTACCCTATTGCCATTCATTGTTGCTGAGGTTTCGTAGCCTAATTTCCTTCTATGAGAAGTGATGATAATATGGTGGTAATCATCCGTAATTGAACTACACTCCTGATGTTCAGCTCTGAAAACTTACAAAATAATAACAACAAAAGAAACAAAAAACGATAATTATTTACGTGGGTATTTGAATGTAACTGTGTTGCATAACATCCCAAATAGCAAACTATTCTGGAGAAACAGATTGGAGACCTTGTATAATGGGAAGATGTAATCTACAAATACAGGCAGACGGGGGAAAAAATGAAATTTTCCTACAGAAATAATTTTGTGATTCAGGATTCTCTAATTCTCAATGGATTTATCAAACTCCAATGAATACGACAGATATTTTACATACTGAAACCGGATTATATAAAATATCATTAAAGCATAACACTAAATGCTCGATATAACCCTTTTAGGCCTAATGGGAGGATGCTTGTACCAGTACGTTTTGGAATTGTTGCAAATCCGGAAAGGGATTAAAATTAATTTAAAGAAAGAGTTAAAAATTAATAAAGTGACGTTTTCACATTTTATTATTTCTTTAAATATTCGGGACTCTTCAAATATAAAAATTAAAATAACATACTACAAAATTGCATAGTGTTAAGGAGTATGACTTTTTCTAGCTAGTTTAAATGCGATTATGGACATAAAATAATTTATTTAAAAACAATCGTTTAAATAAAATCATTTACAAAAGTCTTGCTCCCACGGATATAACTTTAATGGCAGCCTGTTTTCAGCAAAAAAAGTTTTTAAGTTGCTAAATTAAAATTTTCAGGAGAATACCTCGCATGTTCATTTTTGGTGCCATACGTTTTTCTTGATTTTGATATTTTTAAAGGAATAAATGAAAACTGCGTTCAGCATGAGTCTAAATTATATTTTTTTAAAAATTCTACAAAAATACATGATACAAAATGATTCGATAATTAAAAAAAAATAGGCTTGATTAAGCAAATCTGCGGACTTTTGTAAAAGTAGCCAGCTCCCAATAGCTCTTTTACTCTATTTCTCAAGCATCATTGTGGTTTTTAAGCAAAATATAGTCTAGCAAAACGCAGAAATGAATTTTTCCAGTGGCTTAAGTTACTTTCCAGCACTGCGGGAAAACTTCTTCCCTCCCTTACTTTTTCTTCTGGAAGAATACATGGAGAAAGTATCGTAATGTTAAGAAAATTCAACATCGAGATTTCAATGGATATTGGCATTTTAAAACCATCTCAACATTTTTGGAATTATAACTCCAAAACGCAAAG
>BGPR01035869.1:0-15761 GCA_013235015.1 Araneus ventricosus | reverse complement strand
AGACGAATGATCAACTGCTTTTTTTACCACCACAAACTGGTGCCAAGAATAAAATAAAACGCAGACTCCCATCGGATTCTTTCAATTCGAAAACCATCTTCCATAACATAACCAGTTGCTATAATTATCGCCGTCAAAGAGACAACTAGGCGAGAAAAGTTCTCGTGGCTCAGAGCAAAGAAGCCAATTCGCATCAACTACTCATAAATTTGATTGTTGAACTTGTGTATGATTGCAGGTTTTATAATCACTTTAATTGACCATCTTTTCTCGAATTCTTTAACAAATAATACACAGATAGGTTACAGGGACTGGAAAGTCTGAAAAAAATAACTTAAAATTTTAAAATTGATTTTTCATAATTTTATTTTAATATTTTTCTTCATTATTCCTGTAGTTTGCGGTAAGTTTCACCTCATGAATTTGTAAAATATTGTGTTCAGACATTGGATGGGCTTGAAGTTTTCATAAGCAAAGGGACAATTATTTCCAGTTAAGTATTTTCTAGAAGTAAAAACAAACTCAAAAAACTATTATTTCTTAACATTCAAAATGATTCAGTTTAGTTTAATTAACGCCCTGTTACAATTTCTAAATATTGTCTTAGCTTAAACATTTAATCAAAAAAAATCAGGCAGATCATACCCTAAACAGGTTTCAGAACATATTTATTTTTCGACTAATGACGAACAGTATACCGAATAGCACAGAGTATTCAGAACACAGCTCATAGAACATTGACGAAGCACATCTTCTTCTTGACGAATTCCGGAGTACCCGCCCCTCAAAAAGGGGCTACCTCCATCTTGACGAGTACTGAGTCCAGCATGGCGAGAAATATCTGTTAATGAGCGGTATATAATTCATTTCAGCAGTGAGAAGAAGCAGGGCGGGGGTGCGTACATTGGAGCTTCTTAGAAGCTAGGTCATTTGCACGGTAAATCTGAGAGAAACTGGAAACAGTTCTGAGAAAAACAGGAGTCTAGCTCTTTCAGCAGAGAAGATCTTGAGACGGAGTGGAGGAGAGTGAAACTGTGAGATCTTTACTGTATTAGGTTATTATCTGAGGCGAGGGAAAACTTCTTGGAAAAGGAGTTACAACCCGCCGCGGGAGACAAAAGTCGAAAAGTGAGTGCAAGTAATGCTCGTTAAGAAATGTAAACACGCTATGAGGAGGGGGAGAAGGTGCATTACTACTACAGGAGAATATTTCTCGATCTTTTTATTTTGGGATCGGGGATATAATTAGGAAGAAGTTGAATTGCTGCATTTCCGTGCGTGTCGAGACTATTAAAGAAATTTGTTACATTACATAGCAATAGTAACATACACAAAATAGAGCACATTCACTATACGCATGCGCAGCAGACAACAGCTCATGCAGCACCATCTACTTTTTCCGACTGCGGCTCAGTTGCAACACGCCCATCATTGAAGCTATAAGAAGACCGTCTTGAGACAGAACTTGTAATTTTAAAGTGTGATCAATGACAAGTGTTGCGCATGAGTCAAAACCGCGATCTCCAAAATTCCACGCCATTCCAAATTGAAAACTTTTGACTGAAGATTTAGTTCTAACATGGTCCAAACAAAGGGCGGGTCTTCGGTGGCATCGGATCTCGAATGCACTATGTTCCGATCTTGGAGCGGGTTACTTGATACCAGATGAATGTGACCCTGATAGAAAGAAAAAGGTGTTTGTTAATTCAATAGTAGGGGAGAGAAACCGAATTTGGACCGGCGCCAGGATTGAAACAGTATCGTAACTTCAATTCTATTATATATTTAGTTTAGGCAAATTTTGTTCTAACAATTTAAATGGACTGTTTGAAGTCATTTCTAAGAGCAAAATTTACATGGTTGCAGTTAGAAAACAAGTATTTAGATTTAGGCATCAGCAACAGATCATTTTAACAAAAAACAAAAAGCCATTACGAAGTTATAAATTAAATAGGAAAATATGGTATTTTATCCTCAGACAAGAAATTTCTTTAGCTAAAATTTACTACAGTCATTTCATGACAATAGATTTAAATTAAGGTTAGAGGATTTTTTTTTTCGTTGATATCCAAAGATTGCCTTGATTGGATCATTTAAACCAATGGAATTATTATCGTAAATTACAGGAATAGCCTAGAATGTATTTCATAAACGCTAATAGTCCCACGCTGTGTATTTTGTACACAATATAATTCTAAATTTCCAGCTGAAAAGGTGAACGCTTTATACGATTAGTTTTACATCAAATACAATAATCATGTGTTATAATAAATAAAAAAACCCTAAAAAAGCAAACTTTTATGGCAATTTTACCCAATAATATAAATTTGTGCGAAGCATATTGAAGATTTGCAGATTTATAAATTCATATACAATTATAATAAAATAACACAAGCAAGAGGCGATAGAAATATTTTAGTTAGAAATTAAACAACTTTAATCCTTCATTGAGATACAAAAAATCCAGTTAGAGCTAAAATAGTACTTATTCAGTGCCAGTTTCTTCAATGCGTCGAAAGACTTAACGGTACAAAGACTTCGCTCCAGCTCTTACGTTCAAATGAATAAAGCAAAGACCTTCCTGCATTACTCAGTATGAGACCCTAGTAGGTTAGCTAGGAGAAATAGTTTAACGGCGAGGCAGAATTAAAACAGTGGCCGTTAAAGCTTCAATGGTGCACAAAATACACCAGCGCGACTAAGTAAGGTTAGGCTGTTTTTTTCGTAATTTAAATTGTATTTCATAAAAAGTTAAATACACTGTTTTAAAGACAAATAAACAACAAAAACATTTCCACTACTTGTTTTTCTTTAAATGTATTTCTCCATCACTGCACATCTAAAATTGTCCAAGTGGTCCGTCTCCGAGTGCGATACATCATCACTAAGCAACTGCGGACTCCTCTTTAGGAGTGAAATGAATGGAAGTAACTTAATAACATTTGCAACATTTATTTTCAATTTTAATCCGATTTCTATAATAGTATTCGACCCACGTTTCTAACAAATGAAAACAGCATTAAAACAATGCCGCGTCGACTCATAATAAAAGCTAATAATTACGCATTGAGATTACTTGCTGTTCAAGAGAAAGAAAATTGTAGTAGCATTCTTGAGTCTTTCACGGAGCTGAGTTTTATAAAAGTAGGTTAAAATCAAGATAGGCATCATTTCTGCAGCTGAGTCAAGCTTACTGCAGTATTTTATATTAATATATGCATAAGACGAGTATGTTCTTTCAATAAGTCTCGTGTTCGTGAAAGGTAAATATTTTATTACTGTAACACTGAATTCTTGGTACTTATCTATCACTATACTACCCAGTAAGCTTTAGGACTTGCATGACTTTGGCTTTTCGTATGAACTTGGAGACACAAAATTCCTCAAATTATATTTTTCATTTTAACCTAACTTGTTTTGTAATTTTTACCGTTACAAAAACTATTTTTCTATACCCCTAACATGTACTTACGTGTACACTCAGGGGCACACGTACAAGAGCTTGGGAACTTCTGCACTATTCTAATATATACAAAAGTTAATTTCATTTAATCAATTAATCTAATTAAATTTGTTTATATATGGGTGGCACCAGCTGTTAGTGAATTCGAGAGAAAATGATTTCATGATACCTTAATATTTATAAAGATGAATTATAAATTAAAAATTTAAAAAAAAGAAAATAATTTTTTAAATTCCACTTTTTAGTACATTAAATAAAAGCCTGTTCTTAAAAAATGTTTATATTAAATTTTCCTTTGAATTTTACAAATCACGCAGCGATCCACAAGCTTTTCATGTGGAGGTCTGCTATATGTACCGCCGAATGAAAAGCTAGTAAGCCTGCATACTCTGAATTTGTCAGTTTTCCATCTCAAATTTCTTTCTCTAGTCCTTTATGCGTAAAAAATGTTACATTGAAATTTTCCTCAAAATGCATTACTCAGTAGAAAAATTTTAAAAGATTAATTTCATTAATGGATGAAAAAAATATATTTAACTTTTATATTCTCAAAATAATAAATAGTCTTGCTATAAAATAACCGGATACTTCACATTTCTCTATTTTTTACAGTTTTTTTGTTATTTCCTTCAGTGCCCTCCAGTCCTGAATCCTTCCATACTGATTTTCAACAATTACGAGGGCCAGTCAAAAAATTATTCGCATTTCTTCAGAAAAAAACGGCATCGGGATCTTACAATAATGGTACATGTACACTAAAGCTCCATACGAAAAGTTACTTTTCGACTTCACCACCTTCTTTATTTAAACAATTTTCGAGGAGTGTCACAAGTTTTTCTATGTCTTCTGCGATGAATTCCCGCCCAACGTGCAATAACCATTGTTGTGTCACAGATGCTGGGGTAAGCCAGGGTTGGGGGAACTTTTCACGCAACGGCAGTTGGGCAAAAGGCCACTCAAGCACAACCTTAAGGGTTACTGTTTTGTAATTATTATCACATTTCACACAATCACATGTTTCAATACAAATTGTAAATAACTGGTAAGGCCACATAAGAAACTCTAGAAGGCCACACTTGACCTTAAGGCCGCAGGTTCAGTATCCCTGGGGTAAGCACTAACTTTACGTAATTCAAGTTGCTCAACAATAATATTGTGCACATATCCATGTGAAATAACCAGTTCATTTCCTATTTCGTTCACTGTTACTCGTCAATTTGCAAGAACGCGTTCATTCACACGAGCAATGATCTTAGAATTCGTCGAAGTTGATGGGTCTTCCCTCGCAGTAAGCGTCAATAAGGGAACACATTACCTTCTCAACATGTTTTTATTTGAAGTATTATTTAAAATTTTTTGATAGTATTGAGACTTAACAATCATATAAAGTCATCTTGAGAAATCTATTTTGACCAGCTTGTTTAGTTGAAATTTAATTTTTTTTTTAAAAATTGAATTTTTTAAAATCCTTACTACTTTTTCAAATATTAATATTTTTACTTAAAACTTTATTTGTAGAATCAGTGAAATATATTACACGACAATGTTTAAGGATTTTAAGAAGTATCTAATATTCGCTTCATTATAGATGTTTTACTGGATTTTATGGAGAAAAATGTGGATATTTAGCAGCACCTCATTTTATATATTGCATAAAAACAAAACTAAGAAACTAAATGCTAATTGCATGCACAGTTTTATCATATACATAATGATAAACGTGAACAAAAAATTTGAATGGTCTATCTTAAAAAGGAAAAAAGCCTTAGCATTTTGAAGACATTAAAATGCAAAAAAGTCCATATGGAGAAAAAGCCATTTAAAGCTGTAATGTGCGCATGTTTTTCATTAGTTATAGTAAATACAAAACTAAATAACTTCTGAAATATTAAAGCTACAAAATTTAAATTTTGAGACGATAAGTAGAAAGATAAGAGCAACGAAATAAGCCAATAAAATGAAAATTGTTATTTTGGCTACTTTTTGAGTAATGTGTCCCCCTTAACACCAATATGTCAGTTCTTTAAAGTATTGCACCACTCTGCGACAGAACGCGATATTGCATTTTCACCGTACATTTCGTGCAAATAGAGATAAATTTTAGTAAAGTTGCAAATTTTTGCCCACGGAAAACGAACCACTTCACACATTCCAATTTTGACGCCAACTGCAGCTGTGAGACACGTTCACGACTAATAAACAAGCAAATTAAAACGGTGACGTCCAACACACTACGTCACGCGCTGAAGATAAATGCCCGTAGTGTTGTCACAGAGTTTAAACAAAACATTCTTATACCAAGATTTTTTTCGAAGGCGTTCAACTAACTATTTGAATGACCTGAGTAGAAGCAGAACTTCTGGTCATTTTCTGGAAGCTTTTTCCAGGGCTGCGGTGACTTAATGGTGAGGTCTCGCCTTCGAGGCTGGAGGGTTTCAGGTTAGAAAACCGATTCCACTGAAGACCCGCCGTGTACGTAGGCCTGTTGAACGTTAAATCATATGTACAGGGCCAAAGGGCCTCCTTCTGGTGTGGTGCGGAAATCTGGATAAGGGGTGCCAATTCTGGTGTCGTCCTCGTCATCTGACCGGGGTTCAAAATTATGAAGTCAGTCCCAATATAGCCCTCGTGTTGTTTCAAAACGGGATGTAAATATAAATAAGCTAATCTAAAGTAGACTGAAATATTGTTTATTACCTCCGTCGCTTTTACTTACAATGTTCTAAAGTCTCAAATGAAGTTCCTTTTAGCTTTGGAAAGACAAAAAGGTATTTTAGCCCACCCCTTTTCACAGAAAGCTGATAATGATTTGAAACTTTTATCAATAGATTTGTTTGATGTACATAATATTTACGTGCATTTTCGTAAAAATGTCAAGAATATTCGGGAAAATATAGACGTTTATTTAAAAAATCCCAAATTTCCCAACATGTTTTTTGCAATATACAGAGTTTTCATCCAATTGTACCACACTTACAGAATACTTGACAATATGTAAAAGAACCATTGCATTAAAATTTGAATTAAATACTTTAAATATTACAAGAAATATGAATATTTATAGTAAATGATTTTTAACTCCGCATGTGCTAAGCCTTGCTTAATTTTTCATTCATAATCTCAGAGCCAGATATTTAGGGCAACTTATATAAAATATTCAGTTCAATACCGTTAGTGTTCAGAAATACATCAGCATTTCAGCGAGATGAATGTCGACACTCTAAGAGAATCTGAATGATGAGGGTGCATGCAGAAACTGAAATTTATCAAACTTGAAGCTTTGAATAGTTATCATCTAAAAGCAATTTAAATTATGTATTTGATTTATAACTATACATGAGTATTCAGCGTGTTCAACTTTCATAAAATTCAATATTACTGTTCGAAGATTCAAGTTTAAAAAATATCAATTTGTGCAATATCCATCATCATTTAGCTTCTCTTAGAATATATCGAAATTCAATTCCCTGCAATGCCGATATCTTTCTATATACTAACGGTTTTGCACTGGAATTTTTATATAAGTTGAACAATATATCTGGCTCTGAAATTATGAAAAGAAAAATAACGTTACTTTTCGTATATGCGCAGTAAAAAACTATTTATTGCAAATGCTCATATTTCTTATAGTGTTTAAAGTGTTTAATTCAAATTTGAATGCAATGCTTCTTTTACAGATTGTCAAGTATACTGCAAGTGTCTTACAGTTTGGTTGAAAACTATGTAAAGAAAAAAACATTTGGAAAATTTTGGGATTAAAGAAACCTTTATATTTTCCCGAATATTCTTGTTATTTTTATGAAATTGCATGTCAATATTATTTACATCAAATAAAACCATGGATTAAAGTTTCAAATCATTATCAGTTTTCTGTGCAACCGGGTGGCGCAAAATACCTTATCATCTTCCTTGCTTTCTGATCAACCCCCGAAATGCCCTCGTGACAAAATCTTTACTGTAAAATGTGAGTTCAGACAAATGTATAACCCACCATTCTCTGCAACTGATTGCGAACCATTGTATCTGTATTAAGTCCTAATTATTCGCACCTTAAAAGTCGTCCTTAGCATTTGACCAGCAAATGTATTTCAGTCAAATATTTGTATTGTGCCTGTGTATTGTGGAGTTTAATTTATATTGATTGGGTTTGAACCAGCGAGTGATATTTTGTAGGAAGGGTGAAGATCTCGACCATCCTGGTAAGAGTAGTTGGAAATCGTTGGGAGTGGGATGAAATTTTCATTTCCCCACAATCTCCTTAAGATGAAAAGAGATAATTCACATTAGACGAATTATCGCCACATTGTAAAGAAGAATTTTTAAGCTGAAAGTTTTCCAAAAGTGGCAACTGCTTAGAAGCTAGGTTCCGAAAAGGGCTTTTCAATCCTCAACCATGACTGTTTTTTAAACTAAGCTGGTGACGCCTCATTGGGAATCTCTTATCATTTGCATTCTCTTCTGTCCTCTTACATTTCCCTAACTCCAACTCTTATAAAATTAGAGGAGAAAATGGCGGAGGGATGTGAAATATTCATTTTCTTATATCTTCGGGCAGAAGGAATATCCCTCTATTTTCGGCATTTCAACAGGTATTTTTCTGTAAACTAAAGGTAAATGGATTATGAAATTATTAACTAATTTGTGCATGCTTGTCTTTTAATAACTTTCAGAGCATCATCATAGAGTTCGATTGTGTAGTTTAGGATTTTTTTTTTATTTTACATTTAAAGTCGCGTAAATCTTTATAAATGACTGTTAGGAATGAGAGAAAATAATTTTAAAAAATTTAAGTATATAATGCTAAAAATAATTTTTAATATAATTAAGTATATTTAATAATTTTACGTTAAAGTTTTAACAATATTTATTTAATTAGATACATAAATCGTTACTTTACAAATTTTAATTTAAAATAATCATTTTTAAAGTCCAGCATATAGAAAGTAGACATTACATCACTCAAACTTAATTGCACAATCTCTTGATTGTAGTGATCCAAATAGGAACCATTGCATAGTGAAGGGATAAATTTCGCTTCTTTTCCTTGAATGAATTCCTGATAGATAACACAGAATACATAAAACATCTAACTGGAAATTATTTCATAAAAAACGAAGTTAGAAATATCTGCACGCCTAAGAAAGTTCCCAGACAAAAGAATGCGTGACGTTGTAAGCTTATGACGTCTACTTGAATTGATTAAGGTTACGAACATAGCGGTAAACTTCAGTAGAGTGGTTCGAATGATGATTTTATTCCTTCTCTCTGCGCTTGAAAAAAGAGTCAACATGCGTTTTTTTATTGTTTGGAAACCTCCCCGCAGTGTGCAATACGAATAATAATTCGCCTAAATCCACATTTCATTTCAAGATGTACTTTCGGTTTCAGATTCTCGTTGTAAAGATGTAGAGGTGAAGTACTTTAGGCATAACACACGAAAGGTGAGATAAATGTTTTTGATAATATTTTCTTCATTTAGATTTTATTTTTTATAAATAGTTAGAAAATTTCGTTCCTGTTGGAAGAAATAAATTTCTCAATATTGCATTTGACTCATTTTAGTTACTATTTTGATGTTAGGATTATCTTCCTTTGTTGCTCGATAAGAATGACTATAAATCTTACCTATGAGTAAGTAAATTTTCTACAGTATACACTATTCTCTCGACTATCCAGCCAAGTTAAATAATAATAGTAATGGAAGTAAAATAATAATTCTCCATAATAAACTGAGGAATAATTTATTTTGCCAAGGCATTGCAAACTCTCGTCTGCTATAGCAAAAGTTAAAACATACGAAGCAAGGATATTCCTGCATTTTCATTTAAGTGTAATTATTTATAAATGAAATGTAAAATAACTATAAATAAATTTTAAAAGAATTGAGACTACGTTTTACATTAATGTTTCAGTTATTTTGAGTATGCACATAGAAAATTATTTTTTAGTTATGCAGTTAAATTAAATGTCAAAACATCTATCTTAAAATACGGAAATATTTTTATTCTTGGACTTACTTTCCCTTTTCTATAATGATTTTTAAACAAATAATACAGTACATGACAGTACAACGTAATACTAATACAAAACGTGCCTCTATTAAAAATTCACTAAATCTGAATAAGAGCTGTAGAAAAGGGATATTTTTATATAGGAAGTACGAGAAGAAGTGGTATAGGGAATTTTGTTATTTTGCAATAACAAAAATAACAAATAGGGGTACTATTTTTTTATCTTTATCCCTTGTACCACATCTGGTACAAGGGATAATCTGGTCCAGCAGTTGCGAGTTTTCGAATAATTTTAAACTGAAACTCTATCTATTATCTCTCGTGCCACATTTTTTTTCTATTTGCCTAATTTTCTTCGCAGGTATTAAGCAGAAACAATGTCTGATGAAGCAGAAAAGCAAGACTCTCATGCGGACGCCAGCCATCATCAGAAGGATCTCATGGACCTTGTGAACGGAAACGGGCCTTGGCAGTGGTCCATCTTCATTGTGGTCCTTGTGTGCGCCATGCCAGACGGCAGTAATAACATGTCGATGGCTTTTATTGCTCCAAATGTAGATCACTGGTGTGCGCGGCCTCCGGAAACCAACTTCAGTGTTCAAGAGTGGAAAGAAGCTGCTTTGCCTCCTGCCGATATACAGTGTTCCAGGTAAGATAATTATCCATATGTTGCTCATTCTTTTGCTGTGAATGAGATGTTAAGTGAACAGTGGATTTTCGAAACAAAGTTTATTGGCTGTTGCTCTGAAATTTTCATTACAATTTTATTGTTTGATTCATATGCTGTAAAAAAGTTTCAGCAAAATTCACTTCATTTTTTTGTTATTTTTTGGAAAGGGATGAATAAAACGTATTGAAATATTATAAAATTGCAATTTTTTACATACGCATCAAAAATTTGATACAACTATTTTCCTAGATTTTTACAAATATATATTTGTTCTATATAATGTTTGGTTTGTTTAAAATCACTGAAATTACAATTTTTGTTTCAAACGAAGTATTACTTGATTTTTTTTCTTTAAAATGTACGAAACTCTTTGCTATAAAAATGTATGAATCATTCAGTATAAAAATATATTAATAAGTCAATTATTTACGCAAAATGCTATCAATATATGTTATGCAACATACGAGAGTTAATAGGAAAGTCAATATGTTATGCAACAGAGTTGTAGATAAAAATATGATGTACATGGAATATTTTAATATACGGATATGTCATAAAACTTCTTCCTGAGAAAATGTTAAAAATATACCTAAAATATCTAGATAGCAATACACTACCAATAAAAAAATACTTGCATTTAGTAAACGGATAAATTTATATAAAAAATGCTTATCTAGACGCTTTCTGGTAATTTTTTGCTAATTAGATTAAAATAACGGAATCGCGATTTTGTTCCATTTTTCATATTTTTAGCGTTTTGTTCTTTATTCTATGTAGCATGTATGACAGATATCAAGATTTTAATTTCGATAAATCTGAAATTCTCTCCCACTCCTATGAATGTTGAATCAGAATCGCTAAGATTGAAATCACAAATGAATTAAAATTAAGTATTTTTATGACAAATATTAACTCTGTAGTTGAACTGATTTTCGAATTGTAACCCATCGCTTTACCACATTTGCGGATGGCAATAATTTAATGCCGTAATAATGTGTTCTGATATTTAAGGGGAATGCGCTCTAAATTTTGTTCGACTCTTACAAGAAGCGTGGATTTACATTGTGCTTTAATAAACAGAGTTTCAATTTTATGCGTTCGGATTAACATCATGGAAGTCAAATGTTTGTTGGAAAATCATTAAAATGCTCAGTATCAACTGTAAACAAAATTATTAACACTGATTTCAATCCCAAAAAGTCCAAAAAATATGATTTTCATCATCTTTCCCCACGTCATATCGCTGCAAGAAGCACACGATGCAGAATTCTTTATGAAAAGCCTTTATTCGGATAAAAATGGAAATTTTTTTGTAATATTAGATGAAGCTTGAGTCTATTTAAATCAATGTATGAAAAAAATTCCATTTATTATGATCAAAGAGGAGAAAAAATCTTTCAAGTGGAAAAATTGTTCCAAATTCGTATCTAAGGAAAAAACGCAGTTCTTCGAATATTGCAAAGGCGAGATCTTTAATTTTTAAAGGAAATCCTCCAAGTCATTTGTCGTAAAATCACTAAAATTCTTAGTATCAACTGTAAACAAAATTATTAACACTGATTTTAATCCAAAAAATACGATTTTCATCGTCTTTCTCCATGTCATATCGCTGAGCGTAGCACTCGCTGCAGAATTCTTTATGAAAAGCATTTATCTGGACAAAAATGGAAAAAATGTTGTAACATTAGATGAAGCTTCAGTCTTTTTAAATCAATGTATGAAAAAAATTCCATTTATTATGATCAAAGAGGAGAAAAAAAATCTTAAAACATGGTTCAAAGAATCTAAAGAGAGTTTTTCTAAGGAAATTATGATTGCTGTTGGTTTTTCATATAATGGCAAAATAAAAGCAAAGAGAGTGGATAAAAATGCTAATATTAACTCCACATACTATATATACCATATTTTATCCACAATTTTCAATTATGAAAGAACATCTCTTTACCCACAACGTCATAAATCAGCAGAACTGCCCTAAAACAAATCAAGCAGCCGCAAGTCACAACCCACTGTTAATTTCCTGGAAAAAATATAACAAGAAATGGCTATTATAAAGACTATAATCTTCACTGATATTCCTGGTAAATAGTTCTGTATCAACCATGAGAGTTTCCAATTTCGGACTTTGAGAAAGCGCATTATCCAAACATCGACCCACAAACCTTCGTGGGCTTTGGAAAGCCGTTCAAGAGGAATGGGACAAAATACCTCTTCCGATACCAAAAAAAATCATTATTGCCATGGAAATTACGATATAAAAAGATTGTTAAGAATACGGACTATCAAATTGAACATTTAAAACACAAAACTATTATGTTAAATAGTTCTGTAAATAACATTAAAATCGTCGAAAAAATATGGAAACGGAGTCTGTAATTTTTTAAAGTTCAACATTAGATTTTTTTTAAAACGTTTTATTTTTAACCCTGTAAGCGTTCAGCTATTTTGGTCTTATAGCTTTAATATCTTAAAAATTATCTTTTAAAGTGAAGCATTGGATGTTTATTGCGTTTAATAAAGTCTCTGAAATACTGAGAGTGATATATCCATGGTACTTTAAGAAATTATACACATAAACATGTCATCAAACAAGAATTTATTTTATCTGCTTTAAAACTGAACATTCCAAACGGAAAAATACAGTACAAGCGCTTAAAGAGTTAAACATGCGTATCTTGGAGTTAGTTCCTCCCACCTCGCATATAATATGATCTCTCTTTTGCAACAATGTGAACCTCTTCCTTATTTTAATAGATACAGGTTTATTAATATCTCTGAAAGTTCAGAAGGAGGAAATAGCGGTGCAAGTAAAGAAACTATTGCTTGCGAGTCTTGGGAATATGATGATTCCATTTACAGTTCAACCATTGTTAGCCAAGTAAGTACGAACAGGATTCATGTAATGTGTCTGCAATTAATGATAAATGATATTGGAATGAGAGAGAAAAATAATGAAAGATTACATTTAAATATTGTTTAGCAACGGATTCGGATACCCTCCGCGTTTTTGCGCATGCGCCGGGCGGATTTATTTTCATCAAAATAGGGGGAAAGTGAAGAATAGAAGGGTGATGTTTACATTTAACTCAGCATGATCTAATAAAGAACTCCAGAAATGCTCTCGTATGACTCATTGCCGGATACTCCTATCCGGTGTAAAATCGTCCAAAAGTGGTAGTCTCGGAATCCGTTGCTGAGCAGTATTATTATATACAAAATACTGGTTGTCCGACAAAGTCTCTTTAAGGCTTCAAGATTTAAAAAAATGAATAGATAAATTTGTGGAAAAAAAATTATAGAATGAGGAATAAATAATTGTTTGGAACATAATTATAAAATGAAGAATAGATAAATTTGTAGGAAAAGATTATTAAATGAGAAATAGATAAATTTGTGAAAATTGATTATATAAGGAGAAATAGATAAATTTGTGGAAAATAGTCACAAGAAATAAATTAAGACCGAGCTTGAGTTTTTTGCCATGTTCTCTGAAGCTTAGTAAATGGAATGGTGGAAATGCAATAACCACACTACTTTCTTTATACAATACAGTCTTTAACTCCATAAATTCCTTGTGCCATACACAAATTGACAGACATGCTGATGGATGATTTTGCATAATTTGTACTATTGTTTCTCTGAGTAGGCCTACCCAATTTTGCTTCAATAAAACACGACACACGCTATGCCTTTTCTTGAGAATTTATAGCCATTTTATAGGTGCTTATTCAACAAACTCTCTTTCATTAATAAGATGCCTTAAATGCACAAATGCAAATTATCAAAATTTGTGAACTTTGATAACGATTGGGTAAATAGGTCAAATTTGAATATCTTATCTCTTCAATTGTTAATTGTTTTTAAATACTTTTTTGAAATCTGAAATAGACTTCGGAAACGGCTTGCATTTCTTTCTTTAGGCAATAGGCTGTAAAAATTTAATTGTTGAGCGAAAAATATCAACTGAAAAGGGACGAAAACGCATTTACATCCGACGATTTCTAACATCCGAGACGAATTATAGCTTTTTGCAACACTTTACTTTGATATTCAAAATTTTAATAAAACAAAGGATATTGGCCTCCACGAAACTTTCCCGCATACGCCTGACGCGGGGGGGGGATAATACAAAAAGTGCCAGAAACGTGCGGTATTCCTTAACACAGGCATGGAAAACGCGTCTTTAGAATCGTGAATATGCAATTTTAACGCCTTTTTTCAACCAATTTAAAGGAAAATTGGAGACAAATCTACAATTAGAGTTTTCATACTACATACGAAATTTCATTTATCTAAGTCATTGCTTTTAGAAGTTATCGTCTTCAGAAGTATACGATAATACAGACCGACAGACAGTCATCCATTTGTCGGATTTGTCCCAAAATTATATACGAACCCACATTTCTGATGATAAAACTGTGCACCAAATTTTATCCATCTAGCTATTTAAAATTTGAGTTTCAGGTTTCACATGAACACGGACAGACCGTAGACGGATTTTGTCCAAAATTTAATAGAAACCTACAAATTATGTGATCACATACCAAATTCCATCTATGTATCTCTAATAATTTTCGAGTCATCATCTTCACAGACAGACATAATTTCAAAATTGTGTTTTTCGGACTCATGCAGGTCTAAAACCTGGTGATTCGTCAAATTCTCGAGTTCGATTTTTTTTAACGATTACAATACTTTCTCTTTGTATACTAGAATGTAAAAAACATTTAGTTTTCAGATTTTAAAACATTTATAAAAGCGTGCTATAACAAAACATTTTTATTTTTAATATTTTCTTTTTTCACAATATCCTGTTGTGTAAATTTCTCTCTAAAATGTCGGTTTTATGAATAAATTCACATTCGTTTCAAAAATCAAACACTTCTTCTCTCTTTTAATGACGTTGCTCCGCTCACCGAACATATAAGGACTTCTAATTAAGGCATAGTTGTATATAAAGATTCAGATCTTGCGAAATAGGTTTGTGAATTGGCTTTTTTCGCTGCCTGCCATAATTTTGGAAATGAATTTTGTAAGACATAGGTGCGTTGACCTGTCTCAGACAGTTTTCCTTAAACATCGATGGACTATCGATGCTATCGAAGCCAAGTCGATAGTATCGGGGTCTCGGAACTATCGAATGAAACAATCGATAGTTTTCTCCCTTCAATACTATCGATTGGCTCATTTTCAGTCGATAGTTTTAAAACTATGACTGGAACTATCGTTGCTATCGATAGTTTCTAAATTATAGACTGGAAGAACACCTATCGATAATATCGCCGAGGGAAAAACTATCGATAGTATCGATATTTCAGTCGATATTTTTGGAAAACTATCGACTCACTATCTATAGTTGAACTATCGGTGTGTAAAGAACACTAGTCTCAGATGATAGCTCATAACTATTTTACTATAGCAAACATCGCTCTAGACTTTTACTTTTTCTTGTTCTAACATCATTTCGGAGTAAGAGGATAGGGGTATATTATGGATATACTATATAAATAATATTGGTTAATGGGAGGAGTTATTTCGGTCGAATTGTGAGTAAGTGTGGCAATTATATTGTGATATAATTCCTTTTATTGCAGTGGAACTTAGTCTGCGACCGAGA
>BGPR01035868.1:0-15761 GCA_013235015.1 Araneus ventricosus | reverse complement strand
TTCATTTGAATTTCAAATTTAATTTTCATTTATATAATAGTAACGGGAAAAGTGATTCATGAAGAAGATATATAATCTAAATTGTAAAAACTTAATACTCAAGCGCATGCTAGCCTTTTTCGACCACACAGCTTCTCTTTAGTTAAAACAATTATAGTTTCACTAGACCTGCTGCATTATTTCTTGTGCTCTCATGAGCGACATAGAAGGAGTGGATTAGAAATCTGGCCGTGTGTTGAATGTCCCCCCGCTGGTGTGGTGCGGAAGTTTGAAAAGGAAGTTGTCAGCTCAGGCGTCCTCCACCTCATCTCATCGAGGTTGAAAATGACGAAGTCCGCTGAAAACAGCCCATTGCTTCAAAAACCCTAAATCGTTTCAAAACTCTTTAATTTAGCCAAATAAAAGAGTGAAATAGAGCAGAATATACAGAAAAAACGGAATGGCTCATTTTTATTTTCTCATAAACAAATATACAAAGAAAGAGTATTGTAATCATCGGAAAATTCGCCTGTAGACTTAGACGTCCGTATGTCCGGAACAAGCATTTTTGCAATTATATCTGTCTGTGAAAGTGATAACTAAAAATCTCATGGGTCGAGAAGGATAATAGTTTGTATCTAGTATTTGCACAAAAGATGTAGATTTGTTTCAAATTTTCTACGAAATCCATCGATTGGAAATCTGTCTTTCTGTACGTGTGTGTATGTGTGTGCATAGGATGCAATAACTCTAAGCTAGAAAGAGCTATAGAGATAATAGTAGGCACTCTGTTTTATGATTGCAATTGTAGATATGTATCAAATTGTTTACCAAATCCTTCGCTGGATGTGCCTGACAGTGAGAATATTAGCTTATATCTAAACGTGATAATTCAAAAGTACAACAACTTACATCAATAAAATTTGGTATGAGGTCTTGTAATCAAAATTGTAGATATGTATCAATCTTATTTGGTTTCTATCGGTAGGTAGAAAGGCTTCCAAAATGCATACTCGGTTTTCTAAAAGGTGGAAGCACGGAACAACCCATAATGCCTCATTATACTCGAAAATCGGAGGTGGAAATTTGTGCTGCCATCCTTCCGACTTGCCCCGCCTGCGATTCCGTGGGCAATAAAAATCTGAACCCTCGTGGGGATCCCGCTTTTGGGAGAATGACATCTGTATCATGCAGTATGCAAGATTTACCCCGTCTGTTTGCTAATATTTCAGATTCAATTTGAGTTATGGCTATAACGTAGTACGAACGCTAAAAGCAAAAACTCAGAAATCTTCTAGAGTGTCTACCACGGATTGTTAAAACAATGATAGGTGACATTCACAAAATCTCATTTGTATCTGAAACACAATTTCTTCCTTTTCTTTGTTAGAAAAGCCTATAAAATGAGGAGAAAACGTCTAATAATTTTGGATGAAAATGAGTTCGTAAGTCTGCTGAATGGTTAAGAGAAAATTTTATAAAATAATCTTAAAAGAATTATGTTCTTTTAGATTTAAGTGACAAACTGAAACTAAATATCAACATAATGTACACAAATCTTTTATTAATGCTATGATTTCAAAATTTTATAATAATTCGAAAAATGGAAAAAAAATCGCTATTGTATGTCAATGAAAAAATATGAAAAATTTTAGCGGCATTTACATTTCCTTACAATCGAAGTTTTAAAGTTCAATTATGAATTTGAAACCTCTTTGATGGTCAAAATTTAAAAAAAATCCCCATTTAGGCACGCTGGAAGGCAAAAGTAAAAAAAAAGTTAATGTTACAAAAAAAGAAATATTACATATTGATCGATGCAGACAAAGCCAATGACTTTGTTGTTTCCACACATTGCAATATGTACGTCGTGATTCTGTTTCAATGACATAGAATGTTTAACTATATCAAGGTTTTATCATTCTACTCAAAAGGTTATGCTAGAATTGTTGGTCAGTACATTGCTCTAATTTTTTTATATCCCAACACATAATCATTCAATAGGTAGGAGTCACAAAGAAATAAACATCCCAGCAGTGCAAATATCCTCTAGATAACATTAAACAAGCCTATCTGAAACAGTACCAAAAAATTTACACTCGACACGAATGAAGAAAGATTCTAGATTTAAAAATTAAATGATTTAATCTTAGTTACTATGTAATTGTGCGAACCTTACTTAGTCATATGCTAAAATTACATGACTTGAAGCATTTAAACACTACTAAGAATGGGTTCATTTAAGAGAACTCCCTGGTTATAGATATAATAGTTACTAAATTCTTAACACATAAAAGAATAAAAATTATTAAACATTGAAATTGCAAGTTTAATACGTGTGTTTAAAGCATAGGTATGAATGCAACCATTTTCAACAGTGGATTTCAATCTCCATCGACAGTTAGAAACAAATACTCAGGCAGAAACCCCCCAAACAATTTTAAAGTTAATGAGATGTTTTTGAATATCAATAAGGATAAAGCAAACTCTTATTTAGATATCTATACTTTTTGGCTATTTTATATCAAATTTATTAAAAAAATTGGAACACAGAAAACCTTCTGTAAAAAGGCCATTTTAAAAATTTATATATATATATATATATATATATATATATATATATATATATATATATATATATATACAAACATATACAAAAATAAACAAAACCAGAAACAAATGCAATTCAAAAGAAGAAAACTTTAGGAAAAAATAGATTCTATAAAAGATTTAAATATGAGGAAAAAACTTCACAAATGCGGTGAATGCGCCAATGCAGCAGTACAACCGTAAAGTGAGAAATATTAATAAAAGAAAACATGGAAAGAAAACACGAAAAACACGGTGTAAAAGAAAAACCAAAATAATAATAAAGAGGAACAAAAACGCCAACGTCCGGGACGCGACATCAGCAAGGGAAATCCCGAACGGGCGCAAGCAAAAAATTCGGTGTTTTCTGAACACAAAACTCTAGCAATCATGCCAAAAAGAGTTTGTTTCCCCCGGATCACCGAAACAAAAACCAAACTTTGAAAAAAATTCCTCTTTGTTTCTTCATAGACTGGAAATGGCGTTATTATTTCAAATTTAAAGAATTTATCAATAAGAATTTCTATAAAAATTACAGTTATTATTCCTTAAAAACAATAAAAGAAAAAAATCAAAGAAATACAGAAACTCTTCATTCTAACTCCTATCGATAAAGCTTCAGGCAATTTCTCAATTATTTGTAAACAATTCTATCTTGAACTCTTGGATAAGGAACTAAAAACCTCTGAAACATTTAAATTATATAAATCTAATAGTACCACTGTACAGAAAAAATTCCGTGCTTTAAATAAAAGAATTAATTGCATAAACAATAATATGACTCTTCCATATATTACAATCTATCCAAAATTCCACAAACAATCTATCAAGTTCAGATTTATCACTTGCGGAACAAATACATACATGAAAAAAGCCGGAGAATCATTCTCTAAGTATCTTAATATTATTCTAAGTTTTATAGAAAAAGAAAATTTTACATGGATTATTAAAAAGAATACTAAAGTGATTGATTTTGCAAAAAACAATGTAATTACATATATTGAGACATATGACTTTCAGGACCTGTTCACTTGCATCCCACTTAATAAATTAAAAGAAGTTTTAATGCATTATTACTATGACTTGAAAAACTTGCTAAATTGCACAGGAGCGTATTGGTTAAACATTATTAATTTATGCATCTTCAACAATTTCATCTCGAATGGCGAAAATATTTTCTTACAGATTAAAGGAATTCCACAGGGCTCTTGTTTTTCTTCTTTAATTGCAAATCTATTTCTTCACTTTTACGAAAAAGATACAGTTTTAAGTTTAAATTCAGCTTTTAGATATATAGATGACATCCTGATTTTTAATTTTAAAAATTTCTCTACAGTTAGTGGGAATATTTATCCTGAAGAATTAAAATTAACAAAAACTAGCGATAATAATATTAAAGCTATTTTTCTTGATCTTGATATTGATTGTCAAAACGAATTAAATGCATCTACGACAAAAGAAATGAATTTAAATTTAATGTTAATAGGTTCAATTTTTGGAATTCTAATATCTCTATTAAGATCTTTAAAAACACAATATTACACCAATTACTAAGGATTAAAAATATTTGTAACAATTCAGAATCAAAGAAAAAACAAATCGAACTTTTCAAATACAATCCTAATTCCAATAAAATTCCCATTTCTCTCTTTTTATCTCTATTCCACAGCGTCCTGTAAAAAAAAACATCTTCCTATTTTTGCCTTTATTCTATTTACCTCTGATCTATTTTACAGTTAGTCTCATTTTGGTTTTTTTGTCTTTTGTCTACTTATCTACTGATACTCGGAAAAAAGCTCCTAGGACCTCACTGACAACAAAAGGTTTCTAGGACTCTTCACTCCTCACTCCTAGTAAAACATTTTCCAAAACTGTGACGCTAAAAGTTAACTGTTAACCACTTCAATCGTGGTCACGTCAGCACTTTTAAACGGTAGTTCGTGCCGCGTGGTTCTGCATTGTCTCTTCAATCGTGGATTTTGGGTGAATTTTGATAACTTTTCATCGTCTTTTTGGGTGAGTGTTGACACTTTTTTTCGTTTGTTGGTTTAGGGGTTAGGTTTAATATGTTTTGTTTATAATGGACTTGGGTTTTTATTATATTTTTATTTCTTTCTCAATTGGACTTGGGTTTTTTGCTTTTTTTCAAACTTTGGTTTTTGTTTCGGTGTTCCGGGGGAAACAAACTCTTTTTGGCATGATTGCTAGAGTTTTGTGTTCAGAAAACACCGAATTTTTTGCTTGCGCCCGATCGGGATTTCCCTTGCTGATGACGCGTCCCGGACGTTGGCGTTTTTGTTCCTTTTTATTATTATTTTGGTTTTTCTTTTACAACGTGTTTTTTCATTCTTTCTATGTTTTCTTTTATTATATATATATATATATATATATATATATATATATATATATATATATATATATATATATATATACTTTTTCTTTCTATATATATAAATAAATGCCATTTGTGTGTAATGTCCTATCTTTAGGACGGTAAGGAAATATGTATGTATCAAGCTAATCAGCCCTTGTATCAAGCTAATTGCGCAAATAAGTAAATTTAATTAGTTTATATCAAGTTAATCAAAAATATTTCTTCAGATTAAAATGTTTAATGTTTTCAAAATGGGGAAGACTCAGCCCTATGGACGGCTAACTGTTTTCCTTTTTTTTCTAACCAAACCGAAAATTTGGCTCTTCTTTGAATAGCATGTGTCAGCATTTTAACGCATTGTAAATTCAGCCTAAATTGGAATAGTGACCATTACAGGTTGTGTTACCGGTTTGGAGAAGTTATACTGGAAACATTGATAATCAAACGACTGGCATTTGTCATTGCTCAGGAATAAACTTTCAACAATATAAGAATTGATCTTGAAATTCCTGTAATTAATCATGGAATTTCATAAGTAACATTTTCGATAGTCATAAAGGAGCAAAGCTTAAAAGTTCAAAATGGCCTTGGATTCATTTCAAGGTGTAAACTAAAATGAAAGCTCCTTGCCTATGGAAATAATAACTTATTAAAATTTGTGCAAAAATATGTTCGCATCGCAAACATCTGTTTCAAATTGTATAATTAACACACGTTTACTCTCGAAAGACACGAAATTCCACTCATTAAAATAATTTGTTAAAACGAGCCCTTTGAATAACTTGTACTTAACAATATTGTGTTTTGTCATTTAATGTGTCTACTATTATTAAGCGCAAAATTTATTATGTCAATAAAATAAATAATTATCTCACATAATTAGTTTAATTGCATTTCATTGAAAATGCATTTTTGTAATAAAAAATTAATTAGGTTTTTAAAAGTGAATAATATTTTTAAGAAATTTCATTGAAGATGATAAGTAAAAAGGACAAGAAAGACTGCCATCATCTCTGATAGATGAATGTTCTACCTAAATCTAACTATGCATTAACCTCCCAGCGAGCGCGCCTGTACAAATTTTACGACATTCCTTGCATAGTATTACATAAATATATCGTGCTATTTTACAAAAGTAAATACAGCTCTTATTTATGTTATCTGTATTTATTAGCTTATTAGTAAACAAAGATTTTATAAATAAAAATTGCACTTAAAGCTATAAATGAACGATATAAATATTTAATACGATACACAATACAAGTATCTTTTGAAAACGCGATCCCACTGGAAGGTTAAATATTGCTTTCGGATAGATTGCTTCCGAGGCATGCCTCTATACTGGCACTTAATGCATGACTAGATTATTACCTAGCTGAAAAGCAAACTAAAATATACAAAACATAAGGTTTAGTTTAGTTATATTAGCGTCCCGTTTCGAAGCAACACGAGGACGGACCTCGTAATTTTCAGCCACGGTCAGATGACGAGGACGACACCTCAAAATATAAGGAAACTGTTGGAAATTCAAATGAAATTGTTCAGTCGCTGAATGAAACGCATCTCATTGGTTAATTTCATGATGTAGCCGAAAATACGGCACTAGTCGAAGTTGATTGGTTGTTACAATCTATATGTATTTTGTTAACTTGTGTTTTTATAATAAGCAGTCGAATGAATGGCTGTCCGTGAGTGTGTAAGCTGCAAGAAAGCAGCATGTTTCTTTTAAGTAACTGTATTAAAGCTATTTTTTATTTTAAACTAACTGCCTGGTATCTGCGTTAACTCTGCAACATTACATTCACGACATGCCAACAGAAACTAGGACTGCCTCAAACTTTTCTACCGTGTATTGATGTTTGAAGATTTAAAGTCACGTTAAAATCTTGGATTCTCATGATTAGAGTATAGTAGGGATAAATAGATGATAAAATAGAGCATCTTCTCGGACAAGCAAAATGAATCGATATAAACATTAACCATGAGAACAAAACAGCAGAATTATATTAATGCTTTGGACAAATATAGTAAAAGACATTTTTAGCAATTCCTGGCCATAAGGACTAAAGGAAAGTAAGAGAAGAGGAGAAAAAATACAGAAAAAAAAATGCAGAATATCAAATGTTACATTTTTTACAATGTGCAATAGAATTCAACACATCAAGTACCAAGAACAATAAAAAAATACAGAATAGCTCATATTACACAAATTGTTTAATTAGTTTATTTATTTTATAATGTAACAGAATTGTATGACACAAACAATATATAGTACCTATCGTTAGAAGGCTTGATAAGATCATAAAGTGAAATTTAAAAAATGGACATCCCCAAAAAGAGGTTACTGAAGGGCATTACATGGAATATACTTATAAATACACCAGTGTGGGATAAAATGCGATCTTGAATATTATAGAAGATATGTGTAAGAAACAGGGAACAGTACTGTAATGGAGATCCCCCAATCTTAATTGCTTTATCTAGAGCATGTAACTTCGGCAATTTAAAAGTAATTTCTGAGAGTTTCCATTAAACGTATAATCATAGTTACGCAAATCATTAAATGTTTCGTAACGGAAACTCCTTCTAGGAATAATTCATTAAAATTGCTCAGTTTTGCGTTTGAAAACAGCATCTTTCATCCCCTTCCTGTTTTATCTAGACTATAATAGTTCTATTTACTAATCTATATATAAAATTGAATGTTTTTTTTGTTTGTGTGTTTGAACACTATACAATTCCACACCCCTTGACTGATTAGAATGAAATTTGACACAAATGTTAATTAGCACCTTGACGGATTTACTATGCTATTAAAAAGTTGCTAGCCTCTCTAAAAGGGGTGAAAAGGGAGTTGAAAAGTTGAACGTTTTTTCACCATAACTTTGGACTCTATCATCTGGCAGAAGCTATTTTTATACCATCTTAAACTGCAAAAAATTAGCTTTTCAGGGAGACCTATCCCTTTTCCATACACCTTTTTCTCTTATTTTTAATCAATTTATTAATTAATTCTAAAAATTGCTTTACTATTCTTTTGTTTATTCCAATATCTTTCAAAATGCAAAAGCACACAAGTGATAAAACAGTTACATAGTTTTATATTTCTCTGTTTAATCACACGTGTTCTTAAATTTAAATTGATTTCTGTGAATATTTCCGCATCATCAATGGTTTTGTGATCACGCAATTTTAGCTCCTTAAATTTTTATAGTTCACTGTTGAATAACATTCGAGCTTTTACAAATATTAAGGTTAAGTTGTTTTCTGTGAATATTTGACTTTCTGATTGCTCGATTTCAGCGCCTTAGATTTAGAAACGTTTAAACAAAAATTAAAGCTCTGTCAAATTGTTTTTAAATTCTCGTTGGCATTCCGTCGAGTGCACGTTGCATTATCATTTACTTGCGCGTTATCTGAATTCCTTGGGATTAGAAATCTGATTTTCCAAGAGATGATATTAAAATGTTTGCGTGTGTTAATACATCATACCATACATCATCATGCACTGATCAGTGCAAATTGATAATCCCAGCTGACAAAACAACTGTTGGAGAACATGAACGCACCCAAAGTTAAGAAAGTGGCAGAAGTCATGGTTGCGGATGAATCTGATAGGAGGGATATAATTATCAAGAAGAGAGGCGAAGGTCTGGAAAGTATTGCCGGGACACATCGATCGTATGACTCTCCACAATATCCAATTATTTTTCAGCAGGGAGAGGACAGGTAATATTTCCATTTAAAACAAACAAACAAACCTACATAAGGGATTAACAACAAATAAGAAGATTTCGGCGATGGAATTTTATACTTTTGGATAATGATCCGGACAGAGTCATCCAATCACGTTGTACTTTATCGACAACTTTTCCAACAATACATTGTACACATGTATCCAAGATAGATAGAAAAGGTATATCATATATTAAGTTGAATCAGTAGGAAATTCGAGTAAGAGAATACATTCACCTGAGAGACGCCATAACCAACGACGGAAATGTTACAGATATTGGCAGAATGCTCATTCTTCCGGCAACATACATAGGCTGTCCAAGGCATATTCATGAGTATTCGCAGGATTCCATGACATATGTACGATCGCACGGGCGCCAGACCCGTCATATTCACTTGCAATACAACACGGTGTGAAATTAAAAAAGAACTTGTCCACTGTCAATCACCAGCGGACCACCATGATCTAATAGCTCGAGTGTTTAGGCAAAAACTAATAAAACTTATTGACATCATAACCAAAAGCTACATCTGTTGTAAAGCAAATTGCTGGGTGTATTCGATCGAGTGACAAAAAAAGGAGTCTTCCGTATAGTCACTTCATGAATGGATAAAAGAGAAAATAGGCTCCGGACATGTAGACAATGTTATCAAGGCGGAGATCCCCGATAAACAACAAGATCCTGTTCTTTTCGAAATTGTTTCAAAACATATGATTCAAGGTCCTTTTGGCGCCCTAAATATGAAAAAACCATGCATGAAAGATAATAAGTGTATGAAATGATACTCAAGAAGAATGATCTGCGAAACACAGAAGGCTGAGGATGGTTACCCACTGTACAGACGATGAAAGCCCAAACAAAGAGGCCATACAACAGTTATAAATGTAAGAATCTACAATAAATATCATGAAGTTGAAATCAGCAATAGTTGGGTTCTACATTTCTAGCCTATTTTGTCAAAGATGTTCCAAGCACACATCAATGTCGAATACTGCAACTTTGTCAAGTCAATCAAATATGTTTGTAAATACATAAAAAAGGGTAGTAATATGGTTGTTGTAGAAATTAGCAATGCAACAACAGGAGTCAATAATGAAATAGCAAGGAAACAAATGGGACGATACATTAACAGAAATGAAGCACTTATCTTACGTTTCCCCATTCATGACCATTACCCAACTGTCGTTCATCTTAGCGTACACTTCGAAAAAGACTAACCTTGTTTATTTTACTTCTGAAATTTAGGCTTCTTTTGCTCATGAAAGTGCTACTCAACCAATAGTTACAGCATTAACAACCTACTTTAAGCTCTTCAAAGAAGATACATCCTCTAAAACATTATTGTTCGCAGATATTCCTAAATATTATACTTGGAATAATCTAAAAAAATCATTTTTCAGAAGAAAACAAGAATCTGATGCATTAGGACGTGTATACACGGTTCACCCAAATAACGCTGAGTAAACCATCAGGGGACCCACTTCTTTCATAGATTTAAAAACTGTTGAAGGGCAGGTGTGTGAAACATATAAAGAAGCATGTATAAAACTCGGTTTACTAGAAGACAATCAATACTTTATTCGACCTTACAAGAGGCATCTGTCACACGATTCCCTTTTAATTACGGGGTTTATTTGCCCTTATTATTATGATTTTATTGCCCTTATAAAGTTGCCGGTATCAACCAAAAAACCCTATGTTTCTATACGGCCAATTATATGTTGTTTATTCTAGAGTGATAACTCCAAGAAATTCTTCCAAACGGCAAGACTAAAAATGACGTTTATCCGAAAGCTCTAGAATAGTTGTGTAAAACTATTATTCAATTTAAAATTTATTTGCAGTTGTAATGAAACCTTTGCACATTCTATCGTAGTGTTCGAATTTAACAAAGAATGAATGATTGTTACAATTTTTATAATCAGTTGTCATCTGATATTTCTGTGCAATTCAACCCAACATCGAATGCCTTTTTAAACATTATAGCTAGAAATTAGGTTTGGTTAGCTTTTGCACCTACAATTCCACTCACATTTATCTATTCTGTATGCATGGAAGAAAAAGCAAAACCACGTATTCTATCATGTTGCACACAAATACTTTCGCTTTGTTATATTCAACCCTTAATAGTAATTTGCGGTTTAAGTGGAACAAATAAATGCAGGCGGAGCCGCGGGTAAAATGGCTAGTCCCTCATAAAATTTCATGGCACGGCGGATCAGAAAGTATTGTTTCACCACATCTAAAAATTGTTGTACTTGTTTCCAAAAACCATCGCCTAGCTCCAAAGTTTCCTTCTTTGTCAACATGTTTGCAAGTATTCAACTTCTTCGTTCTAAAAAGAATTGATACCTCGACTATTTTGCTTTCTCTATAATCTGATTTAGTATACCTTTGCTTCTGAGAATGTGATGTTTTTATTATTTTAAAAGGCCTCGGAAAGTTTTAGTTTTTATTGATTCCAAGTAAATTCTTAGAAATTTATAGCGTCTCAAAACCCCAACACAAACACGTGGCAAATAATTTATGCATAATTTCGTTTATGTGCTTAAAAAACAAAGAAAGGGTTTTAAAAACGCTCATCGAGTGAAGTACTGATATTACACATTCATAATAAATATTTATTTTAAATTAACGTCTAGGAAATGATTTTTTATGATATTATTTATTGTAGCTTAATTTCCAGATCATATTGCTCACGTTTTTCATTTTTGTATAAGAATGATGCGTTTCAAAAACCTTAGTTTAATTATTTTCTGCTATGTAGTCTTTAATTTATTAATCTTTGTTATAAATACTAACCCTAAACCGCGTTAACCATGTCCTGCATAGCATCTAGGTATCTATGAATGGCAGTCTCTGCAGTAGCTCGAATACTGAGGTTGGAGTCTTAGTAGTCATCACCGGCCATGGCCCGACCCCTCCCTAAGAGGTACGTGCTATCATTGAAGAGGGTAACACAACCCCACCATTATTGTAATGCTAGGAAAAGCATTCATAAACTCGTGGTGATCCCCGTGTTAGTTCAAAAATATCAAGGAATCATGTTACTAATATTTTTTTTTCAAATTCACCGTGGGGGAGTTGGTATGAAATAAAATTTAATAAAATTATTCGATTAACTGGCAATTAAGTTCTGAAAATATCACAAAAGTATACTGTCATCTATAGCATACAATTGAACACAATTCCATAACAGAAGAGGTGAGAATAATCTATTTGAAAATTCCATCTCCAAGAGAGGAATTACCATCCATGCGAGTAAAGTTTCGATTATTCGAAGAACGGTTTTCCTTTTGAAGTATTGTACCTGAACATTAGAATATTTTCCTCAGCCTAAATTGTCATTTACATTGAGGCAATTTTTAAATCATATATACGTATAATATAATAAAGGCATTTAAATAACATATTTTATGCTTTTTACAGCAACTTCAAAATAGCTTTTTCTGAAGAAATCATTATTTCTAATGGGAGGTATTCAGAATTCATACAGTTCCTTATCATTTCACGAATTCTAATTCCCATACGTTTACGTCATCACTGATCGCATTTCATTTAGCTATAATTTCAAATCTAAGCTGACTTCTTGACGTCAAATGATAATTCGATCTAAGTTTGATTATTATTCGTAATGAGTTAATGAGAAATACAAGTTGGGTGAAAAGGAATTCTCAGTTCTAATGATTTCTCAGTTCCAATGATTTCCCAGTTCCTTAAGTACTTTGAAATGATCATATGTTTCATGAAACTATAACTTTAGTCTTGAAATAGCAATCCCAAGCAATGCGCTTCCTATTAACTTAGCTTCCAAGTTTCGCGGAACCTGAAATGACAGATAATGTCGATTTTCATAGTGTTATTAGATTTTTCTATAAGCTTATCGAAAATATGTATTCATTATTTGTTCATGCATAAGCAAATTAATTTAAAAAATAAAAGAATATTTTAATTTTTTGGAGTTCCATTAGTTTAGTTATTTTAACTTCCCGTTTTGAAGCAAGACGAGGGATAATTTGGGATGGACCTCATAATTTTGAATCACGGTCAGATGACGAGTGCGACGTCTCAGCTAGCACCTCCCTCTCCAAGCATTTGCACCGCAGCAGCGGGATGACGTTTCACCACCTACGTATGATTTAACGTGCAACAAGCCCAATACACGGCGGATCTTCATTAGAACCGAGAACCCTCCGACCCCAAAACCGAGACCTTCCCAAATTTTCAGATTTTTTCTTTTCTACGGTTTTTTTATTTAACAAATATATGCATCTGCATTAATGGTAAAAGGTCATTTCCTAAACCTCTATATCACTTCCATCATTATTTCTTACATTAAATGACTTATTAAATAACATGGTGTTCTAAATAGAAATCAATATCATACAAAGAAAGCCAAAAAACAAAGATAAACACAGAGGTAGTCGTAAAAAAAAAAAGGCATCCATTCTAGTCCATTGTTTCAAGGGCTAAGGACTTTATTCGAAATGGATTCAAAATAATAATTGGAAAATTTTTCTGTAAGAAGCTTGCATTACGCCAAATATAGCTTCTCTTAGCCCGAAATTTCCCAACAAAAGACAGAGGAGATCTGTACACCAAAAAGCATTTACAGCTAAAAATTCTGCAGAAAATCTGCAGACAAAAATTTTTTTTTGAAGTTTTTTAAAGATTTCTGCAGATTTTTTGAAGACAGAAAAAATCTGCATTTTTTCTTCAATTTAATCTGCAAAAAGAATTCTTGTTATATTTTTCTCTAAATATTTTGCAGATTTTTTGACGACAGAAAAAATCTGCATTTTTTCTTTAATTTAATCTGCAGAAAATCTGCAAAAACATTTCTTGTTATATTTTTCTCTAAATATTCTACAGATTTTATGAATACAGAAAAAATCTGCATTTTTTCTTCAATTTAATCTGCAGAAAATCTGCAGAAAAAATTCTTATTATATTTTTCTCTAAATATTCTGCAAATTTTGTAAGACAGCAAAAAATCAGCATTTTTTCTTCAATTTAATCTGCATAAAATCTGCAAAAAAAAAATAATTTTTTTCTTTAAATATCCTGTAGATTTTTTAAGACTTCAGAAATTCTGCATTTTGTCTTCAATTCAATTTGCAGTTATTTAGCAGATTTTGATAAAATCATTGAATTTGACCAATATCTGTTGATTTCTTTAAGATTTAACTGCAATTTCATAATATCTGCATTTCTCTAAATACATATTTTGCACCATATTCTCTAATATTGCAGCTTTATTTTCCAAAGGATATAAAACAAAATTAGAAAGCAATTATCATTATTGTTTAATTCTACAGCAGACAGGAGTTTCAAAAAATTTCCCAATAGAAAATTGTCTTAGGCATTAAATTTGTTAAATATACCACTGAAAAAATGAATTCTAAATTACTCTTTAAAATAAATATTTGAGGTTTTACCAATTTAAACTTCCCCCCATAATTTAACTAATTTCCAATTAGCTTTCCAACTGTCTTTCTGACTAGCTATTTTCCTCCAAAAAGAAGGGAAAAATGGAGCTTGCGCCCTTTGGATGGAGAGAAGGCTTACCAGAAAGATAGAAGGTGAAAACGAATTTATTGAAACAGAGATTCTAAATTATTGAACAAATATATTACTAATCTCATCTGTGACTCATCTCTACGACTTGGAAACACGTATTCGGACCTTGGTTGATTTTAACACCACTAAATGGCGCCACGAGAGCTATGGTGACGCTAAAAATCAAATTATTTTATCCCCATCTCGTGTATTCCTGCTCGGCGCTAAGGATAGCGTTCCTGCCTGCCATCTATAGGAATCCGGGCTCGAATCGCGGACAGGATGAGTTTGAAGTGTTGTCACAACCTGAATTGACATCGTGCAAGTAAGTTGAATCACGAATTACATTAATAATTACATTAATTGAAATTGACAATTTAATCTTGACTGTAGAAAAATCTGCCGAAATTTGAAGGCATTTGGAACATATTTTTCTTTAGATATTCTACATTTTTTCTGCAGAAAATCTGAAGAAAACATGTTCCAAATACTTTCAGATTTTCTGCAGATTTTTTTAGCTGGTTTATTTCAAAAGAAAGAGGAAAACAAAACGCTAATAAGATTGATTTAAAAATATCAGCCATCTGGCTTTTTAAAGGTAGCTATCATAAATCTAAAGTTACCTCATGTCCAGAATAGAAAAAAAATGACCTCACGTAATCACAAACCCACGCTAACTTTCTTTTGAAAACATAAATCAGAAAATTATTAATCAATACTACTCCCATGGTGCCATCTATATTCGAAAAACAGAAGAAGTAAAACATGAAGAAACAAAACAGAAGTAGAAACCGGATTTTTTTAGGGAATTGAACTATTTGTACATATTAATAATAGAAGCCCTTAGTTTCCATCTATGCCTCAATGAATGTGATTTTTTTAGAATGTATATTCCAGACTGCTTTCAAGGATAAGATCTTTAATGCCGTGAATATTAAAAGGGAATTGGTTGTCATCGAGAGTCTTTAGAAAACCATTACATGGTGTTCTAAATAGTTTCTGCTTTTGTTTCAATGTTACCAGAAAAAAAGTTGAAGAAAGTTTGAGTCAATCGGAATATATTTTTGTTTCTTACTTTTATTTTATATTAAGCAAATAATGTTTCTAATGTAGCTTACCCATTAAAAGAAATGAGGATAAACTGTGAATTGTCAAGATAATCTTATTTCTCAATTATCATATCATTTTGTATCCAGTGGTTGCAAGAAAGTAACTCTTGATGCCTAACTAAAGATTTTCCGAACCCAAGACTTTCCGATAGTATTAATTGCTGGTTCTACAATCTTCAGTTATACTTGATCAAATTTTCCTTTCAAACTGCATGACGATCATTGAGTATTGCCTTTTTTAAAACTATGGGGTTTCATCATAGATCATATTATCAATAAAACACAATAAAATTTAGAATAATTCAACAATATATTAGGGAACACAGATACTAGTTATCGATACACGATTTTTCCTCCATCCACAGAAAATAAAAGAAAAAATTAACACAAAGACATACTGGAATCACTTTTCCA
>BGPR01035867.1:0-10591 GCA_013235015.1 Araneus ventricosus | reverse complement strand
CCATGTGTTTTCATATAAATAATTTGAAATCAGTTCAATTGTTGCGGATAGGACTCTGTCAAGGGTTTTCGCCACAGAGAATGTACATTGAAGTAGTGTTTTTGAGATTTGTCTCAAAAATGGAGAATGGTGAAGGTCAGAGACCATGGATGACGTATTTAGGGATCATAAGCTTTCATATAAAATAAAAATTTGTGAAATAGGTCCATTAGTTGATGTTGGAGGACTCCTTCTTTGGTTTTGCCAAATGTTTTAAATATATAGGTTTCATAAATTGAAAACGAATGATTTCGCAAAGAATGCAGCTAAAAAGGAAATGTATAAAAAACACAACTTTTAACTGATGTAAATGTTACGAAATAAGACGCTTCTAATGAACAGAAAAAAGATAGAAATCCATTTTAATTAATTCTGTAACGCTGAAAAGATTTAGGAGAGGGAGGAAAAGTAATTATCGAAGAAAATCAGTTAGTTAAGATTTGCTGGATGAAAAATATTTCAAAAAATATTTAATTATTTCTAATGATTATTTTTGTGAAGAATTCAATTAGTAATCCTTGCAAAAAGATTTAATTCCATTCGAATTGCTGTCTGGTTAAAATCTGCCTTTTTTCTTTGTGTATTTCTTACATTATCAGTAGCTATTCATAATTCCATATTGAACTCGATATTTTAAATCCATTAAGAAATAATTTTGTGACGCAATAAAAGTTTCTATAAAGACTTCAAACAATAAAAGCTTGCGAGTATTTTCGAGCGATTAAATTTTCATATCTATTTATAGAAACTTCATGGAATAAATTATTAATTACATAATGACATTTACGTAATGAAAATATAAATTAATTAATAATTCTGTAATACTTTAGGTATTTTTAAAGAAAAGAATTACTTTTAAAATTCATTTTTCTTCTTCTAATACTTCGGATACTTTCTAAAAAATTCGACAAATCCATTAAAATTAGCCATTAGATAAATTGCAATGGTTTTTCATTTTTTGATTACTTTATTATTGACTGCAAGAATTTTAAAGTGTTCTTGTATTAATTCATTTATTCGGAATTTGTTTGAGCTCAAAAAATATAGTTACTCGAATGTATTATATTACATGAAAAGAGTGACATAAAACGCAAGAAAGATGCTGTTCGGATCCGCGCCGTAGATTTTTCGTGAAAACGTCGGGATAGAATGATAAAACAAATGTGTCGTATTAACATGCAATTTAATTATCAATCTCTTTAATAAGCTATCACAGACCCTTGCTACATGCGATAAACTTGTGATTTATCTGTTCTGTAACCATTATACTACTCTCTGTAAATATTGCATTAAAGAGATCGATAATTAAATTACATATTAATACGAAATACTTGTTTTATGATTTTATCCCGACGTTTTCTGGAAACATTTACGGCGCGGACCCAAATTGCGCCTTTATTATGTTTCATTTAGAGTAGCTTTTGATGGCGCCATCTCTGGACAGTTTATAGAACTACATTTCGCGAATGCGCATTAAAACATTATTTACTACAAATGCTCATATTTCCCGTAAAATTAAAATTTAAATGCAATGTTTCTTTTGCGTATTGTCAAGTATTCTGTAAGTTTCGAACAATTAGAAAGAAAACTCTGCGTGTTATATTAAAAAAGAACATGCGGAGTTTGAAATTTTCAATTTAATACCGATTTTTATTTATATTCTGATAAAGACTTTTATCCGAACACTCACTTTTTGTACCAGTAATACTCCTCAGGCTCTTTAAAATGACACCAGAATCAACCTCCTATCGAAACGAGTTTCCACACTACACTTATTTATAACCTTACATAAAGCTTATTCGTAACAATCACGCGCATACGCCTACACTGATAGGATGACGTCACAAGCAAAACAAATACTATGCGACAAACTCTTGTAGATATATCTATCCGTTGTGGGGTCAACCATTCTTTTCACATTATTAGTCTCGTAGTTATTAGCGATTCAAATCTGATGGCATTTTGTCAAACAATAAATTTCGACCGAATATCATTGTAACGAGCGGAAAGACGTTTTCACGTCAAAAAACTGCAGCTATAAATAACGTCAGATTTTGAAAAATGGACCAAGTGATGCCTTCACTTTACCCATGTCTATTTTGACAATTGTTAAGTTCTTAATATTTCGGATGATACGAAAACTATAATAAGTAATGAGTTGTAAAATGTCAGTTTGTTAAACAGTCAGACTTATTCTCCATCTGTAGTCTAATGGCTTAACGCATGGCTTAGGAACGTAAATAAGTAGAAGAAAGTTGCGAGTTAGTTTAGTTTAGTTATATTAACGTCCTGATGTGAAGCAACAGAAGGGTTATTTTGGCACAAACCTCATTATTTTGAACCGCGGTCAGATGACGAGGAGGACACTTGAGCTGGCACACCCTCTCCAACCTTCCGCACCTCACCAACAGGAGGGCGTATGATGTAGCGAGAAACACGCCCCATATACGGTGGATTTTCAGTGAAATCGGGTTTCGAGCCTCGAACCCTCCGCCCTAGAAGCTGAGACCTTACCATTAGGTCACTGCGGCCCAATAAGTTTCTAATTTCCATCTTCTGGTTGTGGTCTTAAACAACATTACTCCAAAACTGTTAGCAAGGAATTATTCATTGCTCTGAACTGGTTGCTGGAGATTATCTCCCAAGCCAAACACAGATGTGGACCAATTTCTCATAAAAGATTTCTAAGATTGCGATCTATCTCTATATACTAGAGTCACGTCAAATTTATACTTCAGATAATTATTGTCGGTAAAAGAATTATCCCATCGATGCAAAAGCTTCTCATCGAATTCAATTCAGAGGTACTTTGGGCTGAACATATAGGGATGTTATTATATAACTCCTACAATAATCCTTCCTGATATTGACGGACTTCTTCTATTTCCTATCAAAGTGCATCAATAGGCGACCTTTGTCAAAGTTGCTAGATTCGGAAAGCACAGCAAATTTCCTGGCCAAGAGATTGTGCTCTTTCAAATATTACTGTTTCACTTCCTCGCCACCACTACTTATGGCTGCAACTCTCGTCTCTACAAGTACGAACTGTACCGTAAAGCTAGGTTATATTTTCTTCCCCATTTGATCTGTTTAGTTGCGTGTGATATCTTGTACTAGATCTGTCTACGTATATTATTATATTTGTTGGCGCGAAGTTTAGTTTCCAAAAAATAGCAACAAAAAAGTTGTTGTTAATAAAAACGATACGTATGAATAAAGTTCTTTGCTGTTTGTGATTCTAAATGCTTTCTTCTTGTTATTGAATTTAAATATGCCTAAATCATTTCTGAAATATAATTTAATTTAATAATTTCTCCTATGCATTAACTTCGCGTAATAGCGCAACAAACTGGTGACCCGGACGTGATTTGAACACGCAACATTCTGCAAGTTTAGTTACCAAAAAATGGCAACAGTCGTTTTCGCTATATACTTCATGGTTGTTGCTAAATTTCGTCTGAGGTATTGTTGTTCACAGAGTACTGCTGTAAATGTTCAAATGAACCATCATAAAGCAGTCAGGAATAAATTTATTAATTTTTTATTAATTCCTACGATGAAAATAGCTTAGGTTTGTGAACTCCGTTGAGGAATGAATGAAGTTTATGAGGCAAGATTTCACTCCATTTCATTTAAGCTGTCAGGAATAAATTTATTAATTTTGAAGAATCGTAAGAATTAATAAATTCTTACGATTTAACTAGCTTAGGTTTGTGAGCTCCGTTGATGAATTAATGAAGTTTATGAGGCAAGATTTCACTCCATTTCATTTAAGGTATCAGGAATAAATTTATTAATTTTGCATAAATTCCTACGATGAAACTAGCTTAGGTTTGTGAACTCCGTTGAGGAATGAATGAAGTTTATGAGGCAGGATTTCACTCTATTTCATTTCAACTTATATGTCATTCAAAAATGGTTACAAAAAAGATGATGATGAGACTTTTACTTATTTACGAGATTACTTTACAACTAGAGAAATATATTAGAAAATATATACGTCAGGGACAATGGAAAATGAGAGATGATCATTAATTTAATAATGAAGCTCCAAACATCAGTCTCTTAAACGGTGATGCTCTCATAGTCTTTAATAAGCTTCTCCGTCGTTGTTCAGAATCTTGCATTCCCTCTAGAACAGAAAATACTGGAATAGTTTTAACTGCTGCATCCCTGCATTCCCATCAGGGAAGGAAAAGAATCGAAATACGATTACTGTGTTGAGATATTTTGGAGAAGGAAAAATATCACCGTATATTTAGTGTATGAAACACGAGAGGTATTTTGAAGTGAAGCCTTCTGGGAAACGGCATTGACTCTTATGAAATAAAGGGAGTAATTTTATTTCACACAGTGAATTAGAGAATGTATTAGTTTAAATTGAAAGGCAACAGATATGAAATAATGATGATTTATTAGTTGGAATGATATCCATTCTCGAATGAAGTTGCTTTTCTCGGGAGAGATCTGCTTTATTGCTGAACAAGATGGGAATATTGAATCACGTTTGAAGATAGCGCAGTGAGGTGGGAGATGTTAAAATTTCTACGATTCGTTGCGTATTGAATTGGTGAGTGAAATCCCCGTCAGAAAACTAAGGGTGAAAAAAGACATTCATTAATGTAATTTTAACTGAATATCAGACATAATCTAATGAATAATTTGCTTATGATATAAAGAATATCCGATTATTTAGTTAAACTCAACATAGCAAAATTCTCCAGTCTCACAATTGAAAAAAAAAATATGACGTTAAATTCCATCTCAAAGAAACTTTATTTGAAACATTAAAAACAGCAATTCACGACAGAAGAATAATGCTTACAGGGGCAAACGATCAAAATGATCTCTTGTATGATATACATGAAGCCATGATTATGCGAGTCGTGGAATGGTGGACTGGCTCTCAAGGTCTAGAAGTGCTGTTTGAAGAAATATGAAATCAGCATGAGGACGAGCAACTAACTCTGTTTCTGTCGTAATTGGAGTACGATGCATCTGTTCTTTGAAATGACCTTATAAAAAGGCCTCACGTTTTGTGAGGATTTTAATGAGAGAAAATGAGTTATAATTGCCACTTTTTAACACATTCATATTCTATTCAAACTAACTCCAAAAGTTCAGCATTTTACCAATCATGCAATACTTTCGGCCAGTAGTGTATATGTATATGTTACCGGCAAAGTTTGAATTCCGGCATTCTATAGAATATCTAGGTATTTTAGAGAACGGCCGAAAACTGGCCGGCAATATATGAAATGATTAATATTTCACACATTTCCTAGGCATTCTATAGAATGCCAAATGACAAACCGGCAAAGTATGAAATACATCTCCGATTCGAATTTAGAAATAAAATTAATTGCAACTCAAAATAAAATTATCTCCTTTCTTGGTGCAAATAGTAGGTTCATATTTTTTTTCTTAAATAAATTTTGTTTTGTACAACTTTAATTTTTAAAAATGTATTTTGAATAAAAGTTTTTTTATGACACTCTTTCATTATTTTTCAAAATAACATTTGTATTTTGAGGAATAAACGTCTTTTAAATAATAGCATTATCATGAACTTTCTTCATACTTTGCATAAATAGCATTTGTCATTTTATAGAATGCCTAGGTATTACATACAAAGCCTATTGAAAGTATATAATAATTTTCATATTTCATACTTTACCTAAAACGCCAGGCATTCTATAAAATGCCTAGGTATTCTATAGAATGCCGGCGTTTCATACATTGCCGGTAGCATATATATGTGAGCCAACAGCTGATTGCCTGTAGGTGGCGCTGCCATTGCCAGTGGCGTCAGACAATCAAGCTGCCGAGAACAAAAGACGAGAAGGACGACGGAGTTGAACTATGACGCGTCAGAAAGACTGAAATGACTTATCATAATGTGAATCCTGAGACATATTGAAAGAGGTATATGCTATGAAATAAAAACTAAATAAAATTTCTGCCTTTCTGTTAACATTCAAAGAAAACAATATTTTTTGTATAACTTTCACAATGGTAAAATTACTTAATGAAGGATTTGATAAAACGATCAATGGTTGGATTCATTTACAATAACAGAAAGCATTGTCACAAATTGTGTATGAAATAAACTTGAAGTGTTTATTAAATTAAGGAAAAGAACGCATAACATTTTAATTGAAACGATTAAAAAAATATTTTTTTCTCTTTAAGATGGTATGTAAAAAGTCTCCGTGCAATATATTTTTCTGAAATTATTGGCGAAAAACTGAGATAAAAAGGGTAAAATTGGCTTAATTTTCGTTATTGAATTAAGTATATTAGGAAGTGATTTTTTTGAAAGTTTAAAAAAGTAGAATTAATCTAGGAATGGACGCCAGAATAGCATGTGCAAATTTGATGTCAAGACTATTCACCGTTTAGGAGGAGTTATTGCGATCGAACCAGACTAAGTAACCTTGAAGGCTTAGCACACACTCATTAGGATCAGTTAAAAATTTATGAAAATTAAACAAAACACTGAGAGAATAATTCACTAACGTCATTCCATCACTGTGTAACCGTATTAAAAGCTGCAAATGCTACGACAGCCGGAAACCGGAAGTAGAAAGTATATTTTGTTGTTCATGCCCAAAGAAAACAATATTTTCTTATATTAGCACTAACTCTGGCAAAAGCCCGAGCGCGAAACAATAAATTGGCTTGAATTTATTTGTATAAGAATACAAAAGTATTGTTAGAAATTGCTTTAAAAATACATTTTTAAACCTTAATAACAATCATAGAAAACACTTTATCGCAGTGGAATTAATATCATTAAAAACATAATTTTCTGCTCTTTAAGATGGCGTAAATATAATCGTTGCCTAATAAATATTTCAGAAGTTATTGTCAAAAAAACGTTTAAGCATTAGGCCTAACAGCGGCTAATTTCCGTTATTTAATTAAATATCTTAAGAACTAATTAACTCTGAAAGTTGAAAATAGCACCATTCACCCAGGAATGTCGTGTGCAAATTGCATGTCACTACCTTTCACCTCTTAGGAGGAGTTTTTGTGACAGACAGACAGCCCGACAGACATATGCATTTTCTGCTTTATATTATAGATTGCCAAATTGCCAAGAAATGAGTGAAATCAGTGCTTAAAGAAACAAGATACAAGAAGAGAGAAATTGGTCGATGGTATGAAATCAATCGCATGACCTCACAGTAGCATGAATAAAAATAACTGCGCACATGTTAGACGTAACATCTGATTGCACACTGCCTTGCATTATGCTTAGGCGTCACGTAATTTTAACCAACAAAATGAGTAATGAATTCCAAAATTCAACAGACACGGGGGATCTGATCTGCATCATATAAACACGAACTGGATAAAGGATCAAATATTTTAAATAAATTTAGTTCGAGGGCAAGAACAGGAGAAGTTTGTACAGGCGGAATGAAAGAGGAACGTGGCATCTTTTCAGGACATTGACACAATCTTTTCATGAAACTTCTGCTTTCGTTTGGCTTCCACATTTCAAAATTTGATGGATCTGGCAACAAGAATTTTTTCACTATTGTACACCTTCTTCAATCAAGAAGCCAAACTGGAAGGTTCAAAGATAGGTGGATTAAAAATTTAGCTTTTTGTTCTTTTCAAATCCTGAGGTTAGGTATTTTTTAGAGAAAACTGAATTTTGAAGTGTGTTTTTTCTTATATATATTGATTTTGAATCCTAAATTAAATAATTTTCATAAATGTGTTTAGATATACCCTGTTTCGTTCTTAAATGGGAGTTTCGTTTCTTAATGTCTTAGTTGGTTTAAATGGTTGCCTTTTTGGTCAACGTCGCTCCCGTACGACGTGGTCTACGTTTTCTGTAACTCTGTATGTTTAATGCCTATAATGTCTAATGTATTGGATATATGATTAATTTCTACTATTGTATTTATATTATGAATGTATTTTTATGAATATATATGCGATGTATGTGAACGACGTAACACTAGTTTGAACTCTGTATAGCCCATGGGTGAGAGGGTCGACGTCTGTGATAGACATATCCAGAATCGAAAATGGTGACATCTAAGAGGAAAAAAAGTATTACGAATGAGAAACGTGAGAAATTTTATATATATTAGGGTTCAAACTCGCTTAATATTAAAAAGTTTATACCATATTTTTCATCATTTGGCGTAAGTGTCTGTTGACTAGAGGATCCACACATGAAACACATTCTTTTATTTCTCGACATCTCGACAAAATATCCCTCCCCAACGACTAAGGGAGACCTCTATTCCTAAATTATTCTGGAATAAAGCATCAGTCAGTTATCTCAGAATGAACTACTGTGATAAAAAATCTCTCACAATTAATGGCAAAGCAGAATGCATGCAGCCGTGGTTACCAGAATCTATTATATCTTTCAGAATTTCAGCATAGCAGATTGCTGATGCATGGCAAACATTTTTCTGAGCGTTTTGTTTCGTAATCTATAATATAAAAGCCCAGTGAAGTCGGTAACGCAGTTCAGGTTAAAAATATCTCCGCCTCTTTGGTCTGTGTCATCAGACGCGCTTATCAATATTTCTGTTTTGGCGTCAAACAACTCAGTCAGGTTATTTATTTATAAATTGAGGGATATATCGGCGGGCCAATAAAGTTAAGAATGAATAAAAATTAGTTATGACATCATAATTTTTACTTCATCTAACCGTTATTTATTCATGCTGGATTTTCTTAAAGGTCAATGAGTTTTAATTCTTTATTATTTATGCTGATTCATCGTATTCTCGATTCACATACCAATTGTAAGTTTTCTTGAATCAGTGGAACACCGTTAATTCAACAAAGGATAAGTATTTTAAAAAATTGTTACTAATTGTTTTTCCAGTGTTCGTAATTAGTTTCGATTTCAGTGTTCTTAAACAAAACATAATTCATTGGAATTGTTAGGAAATTGCATGTTTATATTTCGAATTTTTGACATTTTACATGCCTCCGATATTTTTCCCCTTTGACGTTCCTAATTTTTGAATTGAATATTTAAAATAAAACTTATCTAAAATGTTATAAATTAATTTTGAATTGAATACTTGACATAGTGTTAATTTTGCATTATTTTTGCTCGAAGGAAAGAAAAGTAATTTTCAAAAGTGAAGTTATTAGCGAAACGAAAGTTAATGTCAATTGATTCATGAATTCTGTTTTTTATGCTATTAATTTAGAACACTTTAGTTTTTGTTTAAATGATTCTTTTACGTACTTTATTTTCGAATTCAATATTTCAGATCAGAGATATTGTTGGCAGGATAATTGCCGTCAACACATACACACATCATCCAGTTTGAAGAAGAAAACAGACGTCTGCATATAAATTCTATTAAGTCATTTTTAGATTAGTTATCCCCATTTCAGAAAAATTACGATTCAATGACGTTGCAACACATGCACAAATAGAAATTTAATATATTTTGAGATTTTCTAAACTGCTCACATTTCGGAACAACATACATATCTTCGGGAGTGTGGGTTGACGTAGGTGATTAATAAATGAATGAGCTCTGACACTGAATTAGTTAGATAAAAAAAGCCAAAAAATTGGCACTTTATAAAATTGTTGTTATGCTGCGAAACACGAAGCGAAAGAAGGAACAAGAATAATCCTGAAGCTACACCACTAACTTTTTCTATAGAATATTCTGAATGGAAATTTCTGTTGACGCTTTCATTTAACTTTGCTTCTTTCATGTCTATAAATATTAAATTTGCGAGGAAGGTAATTTCTATTCTATTCTTTATTCACTTTGGAATTTGGAACAGATGTTAGCAAGGGTAAGCTGAGCCCGGGTGAGTATATGTTTCTTTCACCCACCCAACCGTCCTCGTCTTGTGTAAACAGTGTATGGTTTTTTTTGCCCCCATATCGCATTTGACCTCACAAAGTGACATAAACGTCAACATGACCAGTGGCGTAGCGAGCGGCGTTGGAAAAATAATATTATTTATGTATCCCTGTCGTCTTCAGTGGATCAAGAAGCGTAGATGTCAGCAGCATGGCATTACTTTTACGCCCCTTATCTAATTTTTCTTTAAAAATGTCATAAAAGCAGTGATGTTCTGTCTCCAAGGTGATCCTAAAATTGGCGGTCGGCGTTTTTATACTACCCCTTGCCCTCAGTTTGCTACGCCACTGTATAGCTCTATAGTTTTGATTTAACACTTACATTTCAAACTGAATAAATAAAATGAACCTCCAATCCTTCTGCACTAAGAGTAGAAACTAACTTCTGAAAACTTCCAGTTTGTTAACTGTAAAAAATAACGGAGCAATTCTGCATTCTCTACAGTTTGCGGTTATCCTTTTGGGCAGTTTGGATTCTTTATGAATGTCTTAAAAAGTAATTAAGTTATTTACATAATCCTTCTCTATACGATCGCACTATATTTCTCTTAAATCCATACTGATTTTTCTCTCTAATTCAACTAATTTCAAATTAAATAAATAAAATGAACCTCCAATCCTTCTACACTAAGATTAAAAACTAACTACAGAAAACTTCCAGTTAATTAACCGTAAAAA
>BGPR01035866.1:1417-15762 GCA_013235015.1 Araneus ventricosus | reverse complement strand
ATGTATACTGTTAAAACTTAGCAATGATATAGGAGTTATCTTAGAAGATAAAAATGATTAATTGATTTAGTCCTCTTACCTGTAGTTGAAATTTAGGTAAGGAAAATTAAATTTAGTAAATTTCAATACTTTTCAAATATAATGCCTTTGTAGAAGATTTTATTTGTAAATTCTGGTGATGCCATTACTTTAAAAATGGGCATATATTGGGGTGTATCAATATTCTTAGAAATATTTTTTTACTATACTATGTGAAATAAGAAGATTTATCAACATCACAACCTCTCTCTCTAAAAAAAATAAACATAACTTCAGTGGTTGTGCATTGCAGTTTACATAGCCACTTCTCAATGAAAACAATGGTAAAATATGAAACTCTATTCCAAATGGAAAATGTCTCAACGCATTTAGAAGAGATGAGAAAGTGAGAAGATAATAAAGAAAAGAAACTATTTTAAGGAATTACCAAATGTCAACTTTATTAAAACTTTGCCTATATTTTCATTCTAACTCTCCAATGAAAATGTTAACTAAGTATTAGAACCTGGAATTTGGAGAATTTTGGTGCAATGAACTAGAACATAAGGAAAGGAAGCAAATAATAAATTATAATTCAATAAATTTAATTCATTTTTTTGGGTAGTAAATCCCCAAAACGCTAATAAAGACAAAATGTTTTGCACATGGAGGTGTATACTTTTATATTTTTATACTAACAGGAGTACACACGATTAATGGGACTAAACAAAGATGGGAAAATGCCCAATGACACGAAAAGTGTTGGCTCAAGATATACATTTATTAGTTTTTCCTTATTTTTTAGATAAATGGCATTTATCAAAGGCAAGAATAAATATTATTAGGGTTTGCCGCTTCCACCTCTCGACAACAATGACATAGAATCTAATGGCCAGTACCTGAAGGAATCGGATTGAAACCCATGCTGGGGTAAAGCATGCAGCGTTACCACTATACGAAGGTCCGTACAATAAAAATGAAAAATTACAGTATTTCAGGGATCATCAGGAGAAACTCCTCAACTGTTGATCCTATTATCAAAAGGAAACTGTATAGAATGATCAAGGAAAAATTAATTTAAAAAAAACGGAAAAAGAATCTTTGAAACACTATTTATTTTAAATTCATTAAAACATTCTGGTTCTATAAAGCTGAAAGGGGTACAAGAACAAGAGATGCATTGAATAGTGCAGGGAATTTGAAGAAATCCTTTGCAAAAATTTTATAAAACAGTAAAATTTCCTCAAAATTCCAGTAGAATTACGTTGATGCAGAAACTTGTTTAATGATCCTTAACACCCATTGGTGTAACTGTTTTTTTCATTTGTTCATCAGTGTACTATTTAAGAAAATAAGTGAAAAAAATCACCCAAAACAACACAAAATATCCCATCTAGGAGACACAAAGTCTAATTTTAAATTGACTCAGGTACATTCGTTCGCGATTACAGTTACTATTGCAATTTCATAGAGAGTGCTGGTAATAGATACATCTGGACATCAGAAGGGGCTTGCACTGACATTATCTTTATAAATTTTCACGATTCATACTTTCCAAAATTCGGTTTGTTTAAAACTTAATTTTGGGATTTTGAAGAATCTGTATGTCTGTTATGTATATTGCCTCATAGAAAGTATATTTACTACAGGTCTTTTCATTTATCTTCTGGCTGTGTTTCATACTTAACCGTGATTTCTGCGGAGACATTTCTACAAGCTTGATTTTCCCGTTGTCACCTTTCTTTATTGTCCTGAGTTCCATATCAGTATATATAAATTGTTCCACCTTCCCTCTTGGCTGATTTCCGTGTTGAGACATGGCAGACCAAGACCAGATTACAAAGAGGTAAGGTAGGCAGCTTCACCAGGATGTCCAGAGTGGTAAGAACATTTCCTTCTTTACAGACCTCAGGGTATTTAGGACACCATTGTTCTTAGTGGATATCAGAGTAATTGCAGAGAAATTTATTTATTCTTGGGGGATATCCAGGGTAATTGTGCAGGAGATTTCGGCTATTCTTGGTGGGATATCAGGAGGCAGTGAGATTATTCTTGGAGTGAGATGGGGCCAGGTGTGAGATTTAATTATACTTAGTGCGGATATGTTCTTTCTTATATAATATGTAATCTAAATAAATAAAATTTATTATTTAGAGAAGTATCTTCAGATATTAAATATATATTACTGAAGATTTTTCAGAGTTAGTTTGCTTTGTATTTATCAAACTATAAAATCCAAGGTTTGCTGTCTGACAAATGAAACAATTCCATTTGTTAAAATGGGCATTCTTGTATAACTTTTTTTGAAATCCTAATAAATACTTCCTTTAAGTTACCCGATAAAAACTGGATATGTTTCAAGTTTTATTTCTCTTAATTAAACCTCATGATCTAGAAAATTTACTTGGAGCACAAATTTAACAGAAACCTAATCACCACCTTTCATTTTGTTTCGACCTATTTACAGCTTATTGGCTAACTTGGCCGAGGGTGGCATCAAGCTCAAACCTGGGACTTCATAATAAAGTGTCCTCTCAGGAAGCAACTTTGCAGGAGTGGATTGGGAAGCAGAATTCTTTAGAAATAAACTGTTTTACTTCACTGTTTTCTTTGACATTTTTGCGACTTCTTGCGGCGACTTAACCCGAGCAGCTAGGCATGGTTCTAAGGCTGCAGACCTTTAACAATAAGAGTGTCTCCACTTTTCAATAATGCTTCAAATAAAAAAATATTGAGAGGTAATTTGGCCCTTTATAACTTGGGTTTATTGTAGAAATCATTAACAACAAGAACCGGTAAGATTAATCATTCTTTTTTCTCCGACTGAATTATCCAAATATTAGTATTGTCATTTTTCTGCCTTTATTCTATATGAAAAAAAGGAATTGTTCTCTATTCATAAGAAATATTCTTAGCAGAAAATTGCATTATTGAAATAAGTATATTTGTCAACATCTAATTGTAGAATGTCTCTTTAATTGCGATATTTTTTATTTGATAATTGATATCTGTCTGAGAAATCGTCTGATAAAGTTATAATAGAGTCATCCTTATACATGTAACCGAATCTGATATTCCATTGTGATATTCCAAAAGTATAATATTAGCCCTAATGAATACAGAGCAACCATTAGGTTATTATAATACATTTTTCAGGAATATAGACTGAATGGAGCTAGTCTAAATCAGTCATTTGTAATTGAAATTCCCCAAAGCTGAAACTATTTCTATTGATTATAATCACTGTCCTGTGAATATCAATTAACAGTCGGCTATTTTAAGAATGGATTTAGTAGCTATTCAGTCAAAATTCGTGATAGTAGTTATTCCTAATTTAACCCCGATGGCTTCTAGTTCAGTAATGTTGGTGAGTTGCCAACACGCAAATGAAATAATTATAATTCTTCTTTATTATTTTAAAACCTGATTTAGGAAAATTGAAGCAGTATACTTTTGATTATAGGTTTCATGTTTTTAAACTTTGCTGATTTATCAAATATGCATATTTTAAAACTATATATATAGAGAGAGAAGTTATCATATGCTGTGTTAATTGCTGTGTAATTATTTTTTTAAATGATTGGTTATTACTCTTTGATCTGATTTTTTACCATGTTTTAAGGTCGTTTTTTCCTTGTTGCAAATTTTTTGTAGACTTAACAAATTGGCACTTCATAACGTATGACAGAGTCCTTTTAACTGAACTCCGATACTAAGATTTTATCCAAGACCGTATGTTTGGCGCAGCATAACCAAAAATGGTTTTTGCGCCAGTAAACTCCACCAAACTAAACCCACTTTTTAAACATCTGCATCTCAAAAAAGTTGAAAAAATATGCGTGAGGATGTTTGAACCCCAACGGCAAATTTAACAAAAAACAGGCTGGCCAACATATACTGCTTCACTTCCACGGAATTGGGTCTCGAATCCTTTGACCTGTAACAGCAAAACCAAGTCCATGCCACCAGATTGCTAATCCTCTTGCTAATAAAAGATTAAAAATTTCAGCATTTCTATTAGTTGACACATTTCAGAATCCCATTTTTCTTGTTTATTCTTTCTTTTCAACGATAAAATTTAACTGTATAATTGTCTTATAATGTTACAATGAATTTGCCTTACTTCAGGGATTCTCATAATTTAAAATTAAATGTTTACCTCAATTCATACAAACTCAATTATTTTAATCCGATTCAATTCACTCATTTTAGTACTTATCTGAATTCTCTGTATGCACTTTAATTACATTTTTTTCAAACAAATGCTGAAATTTTAAATAGTTACAATCGACTCATATTTTATTTTACTCATTTGTTATTTTCCAAATTTGAAAATCGACATTGATTTTATGGACGAGTTTTCTGTTTTTTCATCTATGGTAAAATAGGACTTCCGCTTTATCCATCAACTTCCGGTGCTAATGCCAATGGTAATCTTCAAAATTTTAACACTATGTTTGAAGATGTTAATTAATGTGTAAAGTAGAGTTTGCTAAGTTTATGGCTTAAGGATGCTTAGAAAATATTAAATTTCATGTTCCTATTGTTGTAGCTCTCAATGTTTACTTAAACTATGAGCCTAATTTTGTGGAATGGTTGCCATTTTTATTCTTTATCGCTCTTTTTGGCGCTTTATGCACTCAAGAAAGAACTGATTGGAGCTTGGCGCTTGATATGGAATCCAATTGGATATGGCGATCGCTTAAATTCTAGGGTTGCAGGAAAATGTAAGATAACCTTCACCACTGAAGTCTGTGAAACAAAATTAACAAATCAGAAAACTCGTCCATATTGGCTCTCTGTTATTCGCAATTATTTTTATTCTTAAGTGATCGCAATGTGTATTGCGGATGAACAATCTATTCTATCATAGGCTTCATCAGGTTTTGATATTTTTCTATAACTATAATAATTTGTTCGAATTATGATTGTAGATGAGTATTTCGTAGGTTACGTGTAGTGTGGTTGCATTAACGTCGCGTTTTAAACAACACGAGCACTATTAGGGTGGGACCTCTTTTTTTTAAACTGCAGGCAGATGAGGAGGACGACACCCGAGCTGGCATACTCCTCTGCTCACTTCCACCCCTCACCAGCGGGAGGACATTTTGCCCACCGAAGGAGATTTAACCCCTTAACAGTTTCATTTCCCTTGCAATCTAATAAGATGACCCCTCCTGAATTTGAAAGAGGCTGTCGTTTTCATTCATATAAGAAGGCATAGAATACTTGAGATGCTTGTGGACACTACGTAATTATTATGACAAATTATAAAGCAAATGAATGATTAAATTTTAGTTTATAAGACTAAAAATGCGATAAGGTGATGCACGTACGATGTACGGGCACGACGGTTAAGGGGTTAAAGTGCACCAGGTCCACATAAATAATTAAATTTTAGTTTATAAGACTAAAATGCGATAATTCAACGCACATACGACGTACGGGCACGACGGTTAAGGGGATAAAGTGCACCAGGTCCACATAAATAATTAAATTTTAGTTTATAAGACTAAAAATGCGATAATTCGATGCACATTTGAAGTACGGGCACGATGGTTAATGTGTTAAAGTGCACGAGGTCCACAAACATGGCTGATCTTCAGTAGAATCTGGTTTCGATTCCTCCAACCTCCAAGTGTCTTTACCACTATGCCGCCGCGGCCTGTTGTATTTTGTTAGGCATTCAAATTGTAATGAGTTGCAAAAAGTTAATAGATGTTGACTGTATGCGTTTCTATTACACATGACTAACGGAGAATCAAAAGAATGTACACTTTCATATTGTGGTCTACAAATCAGTTTTTTATATTGCCACCATTTTTTATGAGTTTTTGCCTTTCAATCTATTATTTCACGCTTAGATCTAATTGGGAATAGTCCACAGCTTGAAAATCAGCGTCTTAATACAAGCAACACAGTTGTAAGTATATTTCTATTTTCTAAATATGTTGCTTGCAAAATCTGATGTTTACGTCCTTGCACACGTCGCTAAAATAAGATTATTGTAATCTGTTTTCCCAAAGGGATTTGACATCTAAATCTATCATTTGCTGTTGAAGTGCATCGACGATGAAATTGTATTCTATTGATTATAATCATTGTCTTGTGAATATATTTTCAAAATCTAACAGTATGCTATTTCTGGAATATATTCAATAAGGTATTCAGTTAAACCCGGAAATAGTGCGTCCTGGTAGTAAGTTTCTATGAAAATTATGCAGAATATTTGGCTTCGGTCCAAATGAAACAATTCTCGTGACTTCGTCGTTCGCATCAGAAGATTTAGATGCGATGGTGTGTAGGTTACTTTTCAAGGAGTGAAGCATTAAATTCGTTGCTATAATAAAGTGTAACACAGCAGATTATGATTTAATTTTTTATTTGTCCCTATACTCTGGCCATAGCTGAAGCATTTTTGGTTTGAAGATAAGGCATATTCTTTTATTACAGGAAAGTAATTATGTTTTTAGAAAGCTGGCAATAAGTTAGTTTTTACATGCTTATATTTGAAATAACTTTTTCATGTTTTAAAGATGAAATTTTATAGTCTATTTTTAATTCAATTTTTAATGCTAGAGTTCAGAAATTTCGGGTAAACCTTGAGTTTACGGTACCCACTTACTTCTTTCCTCTTAGGATCGCCAACTCTTTGCCGCCAAGAACGGCGATGAGAGAACATTTTTTTTGGATGCGTCTAGATGTTTTTAAAGAGGGAAAAGCGCGCATGCGCACAAATTGATCTTTTCACCGGTGTTCTGCATATCAGCTTATATTGCGCCATTTTTCGATTGGACTGTTTTGTTCAACTAATTTTGTTCATTGTGTACATGAACGTGGTTTATGTGAAGTTTACGGTACCCACTTACTTCGTTCTTAGGATCGGGAACTCTTTGCCGCCAAGAACGGCCATGAGAGAACATTTGTTCTGGATGAGTTTAGATGTTTTTAACAAGTGACAAACGCGCATGCGCACAAATTGATCTTTTCTGTTAGCTTTGCTACAAATACTGATTGCCAAAATGTTCTTTTTGATCAACCTTTTCGAATCATGGTTATTGTTAGACGAGATCTAGCATTAATCAATCAGAAAAGCAAACCAGTTTGGGTTTATGCTAAATAGCTTCTATAAACGTCACATCTTTTACCAATATAAATACGGTTAGAATTGTGATAACGTTGGTTACAGTAATGTGTAGTAGTATTATTAGAAATGACGAACTGCTATTATCATCGCCCTTCTGCTGACCCCGGCTAATTTATTTCGTAAGTATGCTTAATCGAGGATTAAGATTAAATCCTTTATATTTATATATGCTTATATTTTTTTATCATCGAATAAAGATGTCTATTTTAACTATTATTAGTGGTCGTCGATTATCTTGACTTATCATGAATGCATCTAAATATAAATTAAGTAAACTAATTGGGTTACTCTGTTTTTTATTAGATATATTACTGATCGCGTTTTCTTCGAAAACCAACGGTAATATAAGATTTTTACCGGTGTTTTGCTTATCAGCTTATATTGCGCCATTTTTCGAGTGGACTGTTTTGTTCAACTCTTCGATGTGATTGCTCGATTCATTCGAATGTAAATAAAACTTCGTTTGGAATTCTTCGAATTGATTATCGGTTCAGTACCGTGTATGTTATTCTGTGTGTTCCGTTTCTCACTGAATAAGCGAAGCTACGAGTATTCGGCTATGCTGAAAGCGAAGCCACGAGGGTTGAAATTTACTCTACGGTGCCCACTTACTTCTTTCCTATTAGGATCGCCAACTCTTTGCCACCAAGAACGGAGATGAGAGAACATTTGTTTTGGTTGCGCAATGATGATTTTAACTAGTGAGATGTGCGCATGCGCGGAAATTGATCTTTACATCGGTGTTTTGCACATGGCGCGATATTACGATTCGTTTTGATTGTTTTGTTTCGTTGATCTGTTTCATGTGATTGGTCGATTCAATCGAATTTGCTTTGTCTGTTTGATTTTGGTCTGATTTTATCATTTCGTTACGTGCGCTTCGTACAGCTGTTGTTGATTATAGCTCCAAAATCTGGGAACATCGGTTCCCTTTCGTCATACCATCAGCTTCAGACAGCGGAAGCCGAAGTTGTTTTCCAGTGGTGTGTGGATCAGGGATTGACTGCAAGCGGATACCAGTGTCCTAAGTGTAAACAGCAATTGAGCAATTAAAATAGGTATGTGAAGTTTTAACTACACCTCTCGTTTCTGAACATTTTCATTCACTTTAGGTTCAGAACTGCTTATGTTATTCTGTGTTTTCGCTTCTCAATGAATAAGCGAAGCTACTAGTGTCCCACTTTGCAGAAAGCGAAGCTGATGTTTTTTTCAGTTAAAAGATTTACCGGTACACGCTTGAAATGCCAACGGCATTGCGTGCTCAATCTCTCCTTTTCAAATGACGCATGCGCAGTAGAGCAATGAAAAGCGCACTATGCATCCAAAACGGTATTTGGCGACAGCAAATGAAATTGCGCCAAGAAAAATTGGCGAGAAGCAGGCCGGCACCGTAGACTCTAGGTTTACTGTAATATATTTGAAAAGTAAATTCACAGAGGTTATATTGTTTGAATTTAAAACTTGGGTGCATTGGAGCGGAAACTGGCGATCAGTGACCGGAATATCGCATGCATGACCACCAGTAGGTAAAGCAAAAACTGCTTACTGACAAAAATATTTTGAATTTTCGAATTCAGAATAGAACGCATACTAATTTTAAGCAATAAAAAAAATGCTTTTTTGGGTCTGAAATTCGAAAAAAAATCCGATAAAGAAGTGGTGAAAAATAGTTCCGATAGCTTAACCCTCCAGCCGCTAGGCTTTCAGATTGCTAAGTTTAACGAAATTGTCACGTTAAAAGAGAAGGTTATTCTTCAAGTTGTGAGGTTTTGGACAAAAGGATTTCAACCCCCTTTTGTGGTCATTTTCGCGCCGTAGGGGGTTTATTAGACCTGTTATCGTTCAGCAGTGACAGATGAATTCTAACCTCGATTCTTTGAGACAGAATCCTTTGTTAGAAAACCCTTCTTTGAGTATTATCAGAGTTGAGAGTCTCTAAGTTGGTCAAACTGACCCTCCCGTGACCACAGACACTCCCTCTCATTATGCCGCCGCGTGACACTTGGGGGAAAGAGAAGAACCTGTTGAAGGAAAATCTCGGGTCTGACACTTATATGGAACTTTTCTTTCCCGAGACAGTCTCGGGTCTGTCGTCATGAGAGGAAAAAAGATCACTCAGATATCTCGGGCCTGACGCTAGGAGGGTTAAAATATATTATGGCAATCACAAAATACAACTCCTGGCCCTAATTTCCACGAAAAGACTTTGGATGATAACATTGCAAATCCTCCATTTGCTATTGAAATTAATCAGCGAGAAAACTAAATCGATCGATTATCATCACTATCGTGTGAATGTATTTTAAGAATCTAACTGAAACTTATATTTCGAAAAGATTCAAAGAGATATTCAGTTAAAGCCGGAAATATCGCATCCTCGAATTAAGTTTTCTTCGGAAGCTGTTCGGAATTTTGGCACGAATTCAAATGAATTCATTTTCATGACTACGTAAATCAGATCAGAAAGATTTAAATGTAATGATGAGTAAACTGAGTATAAAGGGATGTTGTATTCAATCCATCGTGATAATAAAGCGTAGCTTACTAGATTACGATATAAGGTTTATTGTTTGTGTATATGCCTTTGTTTCAGTCTGTGTTTCTCTTGCAAATAAAGAATATTTCATTACTTCCTTGTAAATTTAGAAAATCGCTGAATTTATTTATCTTTAAATTGCAAAGGAGATATTATCTTTCTACATAACAGAAAAGAGTAATCTGTATCAAACTGAGATCTAACTTTGCACTGTATTTACACAGATGTGGCATTTTCTTTAACCCTTAGCGGACAGGTAACTTTTTAGAGCACTCGGATCAGGTTGGCGCACTTTATGCGCCATTTAGTTTCTTCCAACTCTACACTTATTTAATTATACACATTTTTTATGGTATAATAAGATTAGAGAATGAATGGATGGATGATACAAAGATTTGTGTTCGAGTCGCTATATTCTTCGTGAACTGAAATGTCCTAGATGTCAGTCTCGAAACCACTTTCTTGATCACTGTCCTCCGTCACTTCTCCATCTAGATGCAATATTAGATTCGCCCTTAGCTGGTATTTACTCGCTTAATTCTTCGAAAACAGCCGAATAATGTTCTGCAAGGATAATTTCTAGCCGTTTCGTGATAGCCAGGTTGGGTTAAAGAGAGCGTTTCAAGTGCGATCAGACCAAACTGACTGATTCTTTGTCCGTTGAAACTATCGGAGATAGAAGGAATGTTAATACGAGGTTAGAGGGGTGTCGAGCTCTCCACCTTCGATAGATTTTATTCAGCTTATGGTAAATATCCATTGGCGCACTCTATGCGCCGTACCTGCCCACAAAGGATTAATTTGGTTACTTCTAATAATACATCCAATATTATGGTCTTAATACGGAATATTTTAGACTTCCTTATTTCGAGAGGCTTAACTCATAGATTCAAGAATCTCTATACTATAAAGCCCATTTTCCCATGGTTAATCTTAGACAGGGTGTCCAAGAAATGTGAGACACGTTTCAAAAATTAATTAAAAAACTTAACACTGTTACAACTACGGTTTTCCAAATGAGAGGGGCAATAAAGTTTTTTCTGATAGGTAACACGGCGTTCTAAATTTGCTACAGCGAGGGAATTCCGTACATTTTTGGCTACCATCGGCAGAAACCAATGCACGTTTTCTGGTTTCCTTCTTCAGTTTTTCTTGAATATCTGAAAAATTATTCAGTTTTCACACTACATAGGAATTAACGAATTAAAGAGCGTAAAATTCCCTACAAATAAATGCTTTTAGTTTTCTTCTAGCTTTAATTCTTTCGCAGATAATAGCTCTCAAAAGTGGGAGATTTTCAATAATTTACGGCCACTTATACCGACGTAACGTCGCGTTACCTATCTGAAAAAAAAATTGAAATGCACTCTCATTAAAAGAAACCCGTAGTTCTAACATTAATAGGTCTTTAAAATAATTTTTAACCCTCCATCGGGTGAACGCTTTGAAAAGATACTTGCATTGTGCATCGTATTTCACATTTATATCGGTTTTTAATAAATTTAAGTGCAATTTTTATTTATAAAATCTTTGTTTATTATTAAGCTAATAAATACTGATAATTTAAATAAAAGGTGGATTTATTTTTGTAAAGCAACACGATATATTTATGTAATACGATACAAGATATGTCGTAAAATTTGTGCAGACGCTCCCGCTGGAAGGTTAAAATTAGTCCCAAAATTCAAGGAAACCATGTAAAACTCTTGGGTTCCTTCAGAAACGGCACGTTATCATAATAAAACCAAAAAAAACAAATCAAAAACCTTATTTCAATTGAAGATAAAAATATCAATTTGGCGTTCCCATAACTGTAACATTACGTGTCACAGATGTTCATATCCATTGCATCTATTACAACGGTTTATTATTTACTAACAGAAGCTATTTTTGTCACTCTTTAGCGCTATCTAGTTAACATTCAGAATGCATAAATCAACAACAAACATTGTGTGTCACAGATGTTCATATCCATTGCATCTATTACAACGGTTTATTATTTACTAACACAAGCTATTTTTGTCATTATTTATCGTTATCTAATTAGCATTCAGAATGCGTAAATCAACAAGAAACATTGTGTGTCACAGATGTTCATGTCAATTGCATCTATTACAACGGTTTATTATTTACTAACACAAACTATTTTTGTCACTCTTTACCGCTATCTAGTTAATATTCAGAATGCATAAATCAACAACAAACATTGTGTGTCACAGATGTTCAACACACAATGTTTGCATCTATTACAACGTTTTTTTTATTTACTAACACAATCTATTTTTGTCATTATTTATCGTTATCTAGTTAACATTCAGAGTGCGTGAAACAATAGCAAGCATTGCGTGATTCCAAAGCAAACAATGTAATTATTGAAAAGAAGCGGCAAAAATTATTTTTAAGTATAAATTATGCACATTATGAATAAAACAGAAATGCGAGTGCTCAGTTCAAATGGTGCGTGTATCAGAAGTCGTATACTAAAAGCAGACATTTCAATTTCATACCCTCAAAGAAAACAAAGATATTTTTCTGTCCCGTTTACGAAGCATGCATAGAGACATTACTGTAATTAGGAAAAGTTTGACTTTTAGGTCTCCAGGCATTCGAAAAAAACATATGATTTTTTCAATTCGTTGTCTGCTTCTTGGTGTGCATAGGATCATGAAAAGAATTTTGGCATGTGGTGATCGTCTTCATATGGACAAGTGTTCTGCTTTGTTTGCTTATATGTAAGTGCTGGGACTACGTAATTCCGGTGTAATGCTAAGTCAATGGAATCTTCAAAGCGGAAGTCCAACATCCCAGAAGATAAAGTCAAGATTTTTAATGTAAGTAAACAAACCAGAAAACTCCATACAGGGGGAATCTACGGTCATGGGACAAACTTTGAGGGGCGGTACAGTTTATTAAAACGTACATTTTTTGCATAGAAAAGAAGTGGCGCGTTGAAGCAGGAACGCAAAAATGAAACGTAAAAAGGAAAACATTGTTTATTTACACTATCATCACAAAGTGCTTCTTTGCAGCAAGTTTACAATAAATGCTTAAAATCTCGACCACAACGCATATTTACGGATACTACATAGTAGGAATGAGGTCGCTTCCCATTCGATAACCATATGTTGTTGACCGGAGACGTCATTTGGCGTCTTTCGATAACCATATGTTGTTGACCGAAGACGTCATTTGGCGTCTTTCGATAACCATATGTTGTTGACCGCGAACGCCATCGGAGGTCTTTCGATAACCGTATGTTGTTGACCGGGAACGTCATTTCACGTCTTTCGATAACCGTATGTTGTTGACCCGGGAACGCCATTTGACCTCTTTCGATAACCGTATGTTGTGTTGACTGGGAACGTCATTTGACGTCTTGTATACTTACATACTTCAGTATTCTTTGTACAATCCCGATGAAAACAGTTTATTCGAAAATTCACTAAATCAGATTTAGATAAATCGACGTTTCTTGTTACAGGATACCAAATACGGGAAAAAATAGAGCAAAACGTGAAAAGATAAAGTGCATAAAGTAAGAAAAAATCCCCCCATTCTTGGATATCGCAAAATTTCGGGAAGACACGGCCCGCGTATAATTCGTCGCCGGCAAACAATTTGGAAAAGTGCCAAAGACCACCGGGGCACTACCTCGGAATATTAAATCCCTCATAGTCTGTTTTCGGACAGTTTATTTTTGGGGTAAGCGTGAATAGCGATAGCTTAAATCAGTGGGGTCGTTTATATGGAAATAAAAATATATTGGCACGAAAGTTATTCCCAACATTTTTAAAGGTGCTTTTTAGTCGAATCATATATTTTTTTTTCAAATTTGTATCTTGCTCTGTTATTGAGATCGTATGCTTGTTTGCATGAGGAAATATGTTTTAACCCATTACTTACTGCCTGTAAATATGCTGCACCAGAGGATTTTATTTTGAATAAGGAACTATTACAACATTTTAGGGGTGGAAATTTATTCCCAGCATTATTAAAGGTATTTTTTTATTCTATCAATATTTGTTTGAAATTTAGGTCTTGCATTGTTATTGAGATCGATCGCTTATTTGCATGAGGAAATGTTTTAAACTGTCATTTATACCTGATAAATGTGCTTTGCCAGAAAATTTTTCTTTCGCATAAGGGTCTATTACAACAGTATAAGGAATAGAAAATTTACGCTTATTTGCATGAGGAAATGTTTTTTAACCCGTTACTTACTGCTGGTAAATATGATTTACGAGAAGATTGTTCTTTTGAATTAGGGGAAATTACAATTCTTTAGGAGTATGAAATTTATTTCCGTAATTTTTAAAATTATTTTTTGCTCTATTCATATTTGTTTGAAATTCGGATATTCCTCTGTTATGGGAACCGAATGCATATTTGCACAAAGAAATATGCTTTAACCTTTTACTTATACCTGATAAATGTGCTTTGCCAGAAGATTTTTCTTTTACATAAGGGTCTATTACAGCAGTTTTTAAAGAGCAGAAAATTTAATCCTTTCATTTTTATGTTGCTTTTTAGTCTATTCATATTTGTTTGAAGTTTGGATCTTTCTCTGTTGTGGGAATCGAATGCTTATTTGCATGAGGAAATGTTTTAACCTTTCATTTATACCTGATAAATGTGCTTCTCCAG